>PVKS010022178.1:0-34125 GCA_004027875.1 Aplodontia rufa | reverse complement strand
CAATTCTCATCTTGCAATTAAACATTCAAGTTGGATATTTATATACTAACCTTTTCTTCCTAATATATGTCCTGTTGGGATGTCCATATTTCTATTCTGGGTCAATAAGAGATAGTAAAAGATTTCAAATACATATTTGTTTGCAAATTATTGATAACATTTCTGCTGGAGACTCTGTGTTGGTTCAGTCAACATCCTCAACGCCGTTTCTCCATTTGGGAAGGTTGTAAACTCAGAGTTACACGTTCCATATTCTTCTAATGCTAGAATTCTGCATTGATACCCTGATGAGAAATTTGGAATACAGGAGTGAGCAGAATATATCTCCTTGAAATTTTTGAATGGTGCTGTGACAAAAAAGTTCATGGAAATACAAAGCTTCTCCAGCGCCCAGCCAGAGTCCACTGTGAAGACTTCTGGTGTGGAGGGGCAGTATTTGCAGAAAATCCAGTTTTAGCTTCCCACTTCTTAATTTAGCTCAAATATGATGACCTCAGAGACTGTAGCTCTATTTTTCTGTTCTGGGTTGTTTTGTGTGTAATTCCAAGAGACCAAACCTCAATTTACTTCTTAAACCTACTACAGATCCTGAGAATATCTAGTTTAACATATTAAATGCCTTTCTGCTTAAAATACCTGTAGGTATTTCATGTTTCTGTACTAAATGCTGACTGATATATTCTCCTAATTGCTAATGTATAAAACATAAAAAATAGGGTCCTCTAGGTGTATCTCTCCTGCCAACCTTCCACCAGTCTTTGCAATACCAGCTCTTAGTATTCTTGCCAGACAGTTGTTTCTCATTATGCCATCCAGACTCCATTTAAGTTCTTCCATATTTCAGTGTCTTAGATATGTCATTCACATTTCAATGCTTTGAACCCAATTCTTACCTCCTCCATTACTTTCTTCTGTACCCAATTTAAATGTCTTCAGCCTATGTCATTAAAGCAAAGCCAGCTACTTCTACTGTGTCTGTCTTACAGTTCCACCGGTGAACTTGCCACACCACATAGCAGGTGTGCTTTGGATTTCTATCTCCTTTGCTACATTCTCATTTCTTTGAGCTCAGGCATCCTGTATACCATTTATTTTCAAATATCTAAAAGGTTAGCTATAACTACTTCATAAAATTTTCAATGAAAAAATGGAAATGATTCATGGCTGCTGATTATACTATTCCTGTCTCCATTACATTTGGATTACTTTGTATCTGCTCATAAATAATAGCAGCCAGTTGTATGGAAATATTGTCCAGAAATGAATGAAGTAAAGCATTAAAACTTCTCAGCCTCATAAACATGTTTGTTTCATGGCTACTTTCATCCTGAACTACACCACTTAAAACATATATTTCAATAGGGTCTGATTTCGAGCATGGATTCTCAGAAGGGAGAAATTGAATCTGGTTAGCTTGTTTGATATAAATGTTATGCATGTGGGCCCTTCAAAAATATAACTGAAGGGCAATAATTAAAATGCTCAAATGGGACATTCTCATTAGAGGCCTTTGTGTTTGAACAGAGAAGTCGCCATATTTATTGTTTAATGTGTATGAAGAACAGACAGTTAAGTACGTCTCCCACTTTGAGAGGCAAAGCTACAGCAGATGTCGATTGTACTGCTTTTGAAATTTGGGATTAATATTTGAGTATGACATGGTAAATTTTAATACAAGACTTCTATTAAATACTAAAATATGCTACATTTCTGTGTAAAATTTTACTCTCTTCTAATCTCATTCTGTTGATCCTTTTGTTCTTTAAAAAACCAAATATGGGGCTGAAGTGGTGGCTTGGTGGTTACGGTGCTTGCCCAGCATGTGCAAGTATGCAAGTTCAAACCACAGCATCACGTACACAACGAAGTCTTGGAGCAACAAAAGCCACATAAACTAAATTTAAAAAAAAAATAGCTTCTCTCTCTCTCTCTCTCTCACTGTCCCTCTCTCTTAATGTATAAAACATGAAATACAAGTATGCATTTATGGGAATGTCAGACTAAGGAACGTATAAAAGTTTATTTGTCTTTGTTTAATAGAATTTAAAAGAATGTAGTTTTCCCGACACTATATACTTTTAACTTTTAAAAAAAGATATGAAGTTCTTCACTATTTCTTTTCACTAGGAGAGATGTTATTCCAAAGTAACATTAAAGTAACTTTTTAAAACTGAAAATTGTAACCACCATTTCATGTTTTTATGTTTTCTTTATATCACACCCAAAGTCAAAAGTCAGTAATGAATGCAAAATATTTATTAGGAATGAAGGTATAAAATGGGGCCATAATACAATACTGACAGATTTTATATTGTTTTCATAAGCATTTCTAAGCTCCCTAAAGAAATATATGTTCCCTTCAGGAGAAATACACACCAAATGTGTTTTTGTAATTGTGTTTTTCACAAGAACATTCCAAGCCACTTTTATGCAGAAATCTTTGCATGTTTGAGAATTAAAGCTGAAATTTGCCTAGTTCCAGGATAATGTGGGAAATTTTAGAATCACAGCACACAGTAAATTTTGGTACATTTATATTAAGTAAATATCTATTAACTTTAAGCCCCTTTTGAGACTGTAAGCTATTTTCTATGATTTTAATATTAAACAAGTCGAAATTTTTCTCTTTCTAAATATACTTATTTATATTTAAGCTTTTCAATTGTTCATCATTGTTGTGGCCACCCTGAAGAAATGCAACAGGCACCCAGGCAAACTTTGGTTTCTAACAGCACCTACATGCATCAGGAGGGAGGTGTCAAGGTTTGCATGTGAGGTGTCCCCTGAAAGCTCATGTGTGAGACAACTCAGGAAGGCTTGGAGGTGAAATAATTGGTTTCTGAGAGCTTAGCCCAATCAGTGAGTCAGCTCCCTGATAGGCGTTAACTCAATGGTAGCTGAAGGCAGGTGGGGTGTAGCTGGACAGTGGGTCATTGGGGGCATGCTTTGGGATATATATTTGGTGAGCTGAGCTTAGTCTCTCTCTCTACTTCCTGATCATCATGTGAGCTGCTTCCCTCTGCCACACTCTCCTGCCAAAATGTTCAGCTTCACCTCAAGCCCCAAGGAATGGAGCCACCCCTCTATGGACTGAGATCTCTGCAAGCATGAGCCTCCAAATAAACTTTTCCTGCTCTCAAAATATTACATGGAGGAGAGACAGCCTATTCAATAAATGATGCGGGACAAAATGGTCAGCCACTTGCAGAAAGTTGAAATTAGACCCACATCTTTCACCTTGTACGAAAATCAAATCAAAATGGATCAAGGAGCTTGGAATTAAACCAGCTACCTTGAAAGTGATGGAAGACAAATTAAGGCCAACATTTCAACATTTGGGAGTAAGCAAAGACTTTCTCAACATGTCTCCTAAAGTGAAGGAAGTAAAGTCAAAAATCAGTGAATGGGATGCCATAAAGCTAAAAAGCTTTTGCACTGCCAAGGAAATAATCAAATTAGTTAAGAGGTTTCCTACAGAATTGGAGAGAATCATATACTGTGAGTCTTCTGACAGGGATCTCATATCCAGAATCCACAAAATCCTCAAAAAATTCAGCTTCAAAAACACAACCCAATCAATAAATGGGCCAAAGAGGTAAATAGAAACTTCTCAACAGAGGACATTGATCAAGCCAATGAATACATGAGAAAGTGCTCTAAAGCACTAGTAATCAGAGAAATGCAAATGAAAACCACATTAAGATATCACCTCATGCCAGTCAGAATGGCAAAAATGAAGAAAATAAACAATAATAGATGCTGGAGGGGTTGTGGAGAGATAGGCACACCAGCACACTGTTGGTGGAACTGCAGGCTGGAACGGGCTCTCTGGAAAGCAGTGTGGAGAATCCTCAAAAAACTAGGGTTGAACCCACCATATGATCCTGCTATTCCTCTCCTGCATATTTTTCCAGGAGATTAGAATCAGCACATTACAGTGATACAGCAAAATCGATGTTCATAGCAGCTCAATTTACAATCGCAAAATTATGGAAAACAACTCAGATGTCCCTCACTGGATGAATGGATCCAAAAACTGTGGTACATATATACCATGGAGTTCTACACAGCAATTAGAAACAATAATATTACAGCCTTTGAAGGTAAATGGATGGCTATGGAAGAAACTATGCTGAATGAAATAGGCATAACCCAGAGAACCAAGGGTGGAATATCTTCACTCATCTGTAGAGGCTAGAGCTAGACCCTGGCCATTGAGAAAGGAGTTCAATTCTCAAGTTTTAAATCTGGATAAGTTGTAATGACATACAACCTAAGGCATTTGTAGAGATGTATTGGGAAGGAGTGGGGGAGGGATAAGGGTGGGTATTTGGGGCTCTTGGGGGTAAATCTAATTTTCAGAATTTATATATATACATATTATTGTTATTTCATTAGAAGCTTGTTTGATTATTCAACAAATAAATTTCTGAATAAAATAAATTTAAAAAGATAAATAAAATAAACCAGACAGTTGCATGGTAGCTGGTTTAATTTCCAGTTCCTTAATCCATTTTCATTTAATTTTTGTGCAAGGTGAAAGATAAGGTCTATCTAATTTCAACTTTCTGCAAATGGCTGTCCAGTATGACCAGCACCATTTGTTGAATAGGCTGTCTCTCCACCATGTTATATTTTGTCCCCCTTTGTCAAAGATCAGATATCTAAAGATTTGTGGGTTTGTTTCAGGGTCTTCCATTCTATTCCATCAGTCTTCATTCCTATTTTGATATCAGTACCATGATATTTTTGTTACTACAGCTCTATAGTAGAGTCTTAGATCTGGTATTGGAAAACCACTTGTTTCACTTTTCTTGCTTAGTAATGTTTTGGCTATTCTGGGTTTCTTATTTTTCTAAACCAGCTTCCATGCAACTGCTGGAGAAAAATTAAGATCAATACTCCAGCATTTGGGAATAGGCAAAGTATTTCTCAATGTGTTTCCTAAAATGAAAGAAGTAAAGTAAAAAATCAGTGAGTGGGATATCATAAAGCTAAGAAGTTGTTGCACAACTAAGGATATGATCAAAATTGTCAAGAGACTTCCTACAGAATGAGAGAGAATCATGGTCTGTGATTCTTCTGACAGGGGACTAATATCCAGAATTTACAAAGTCCTCAAAAATCTCAACCTCAAAAATATAAATGACCCAATCAATAAATGGGCCAAAGAGACATAGAAACTTCTCAACAGAGGACATTGAGCAAGCCAATGAATACATGAGAAAGTGCTCTAAATCACTAGTAATCAGAGAAATGCAAATCAAAACTACAATAGGATTTCACCTCACTCCAGTCAGAATGGCAAAAATGAAGAAAATAAACAATAACAGATGCTGGAGGTGTTGCAGAGCGACTGGAACACTAGTACACTGTTGGTGGAACTGCAGACTGGTACAGTCCCTCTGGAAAACAGTGTGGAGAATCCTCAAAAAAAATTAGGGATGAACCCACCATATGATCCAGCTGTCCCTCTCCTGGGTATTTTTCCAGGGGATTTGGAATCAGCACATTACAGCAACATAGTAAAATCTATGTTCATAGCAGCTCAATTTACTAAATTATGGAACAAACTCAGATGCCCCTCATTGGATGAATGGATCCAAAAACTGTAATATATATATGTACACACACACACACATACATATATATGTATCACACACACATACATATATATATATATCACACACACATACATACATACATACATACATACCTTGGAGTTCTACTCAGCAATTAGAAAAAATGACATTGCAGCCTTTGAAGGTAAATAGATGGTGATGGGAGAAATCATACTGAGCACAGTTACCCAAATCCAGAGAGTCAAGGGTCGAATGTTTTCACTCAATTTTGGAGGCTGGAGCTAAACCCAAGCCTGTGTGAAAGGTAGTCAACCTCATGAATTAGACCCAAGAAAGGCATAGAAACATATAATCTAAGGCAGTCATAGAGATGTATTGGCAAGGAGAGGGGAGGGGCAAGGCAGAGGAAGGGAAAGGGTGGGAGAATAGGGTGGGATCTAGGGGGTAAATCTGATTTAAGAATATATACATATCATATTGTTACTTTGGATGCATTTTTGACTGTACAACAACTAAATTTCTTAATAAAAAAACAGACACTAGCTAAAATGGATAGATGTTAATCAGGAAGTACTGCTACAGCATGAGGAAGAGATCTGAACTCAACTTTGATTTGTACAGAGGTGACTGGACATTTTTAAAGGGAAAGTGAGAGAGTACAGAACAGGAATGATTGGGACTTGTGCACAGTTAGGGAAGTGAAAATTTATAAAAAGCTGAAAAGGGCCGCTGGTCCCTGGGAACACAGATGTTTTGTTAACTGGCACTTATTGAATTTAGGCTCCTACTATCAGAGGGACTGAGAATCAGGAGCTCTATCTTCAGGTATTGGCTGAAACAAGCAGCAAATTCTTTTGGCAGCTTTGGGTTTTCTCAGGAAGGCAGTTGAAGGAGTATAAGGTCATGCTAAAGATGTGACCGTGAGTTGTTAGAAAATGTTACTGCTTGTTCAAGTCTTTAGAGGTTACAGTTGGAGCCTAGTCAAGAAGAAAGCTCAGAGGTACCTGGCTACAACTGCTCCAGGAGAAAATTTTCACCATCTAATAAAGGAATATTAGAGAGTTCTTAAAACTTTTATTCTAAGTTTAAAAATTGCTAAGTTTGTTTATCAACATAGATATAAAGTCTTAGTCTCATTTAGAGTAAAACACCTGAGTATATGGAGTCATGCAGATCAATATGAGATTGAAAATATGAATTTTATAAATGTTGGGGGGGAGTTAGTAAAACAATTAAGGGGAAAAATCTTCATTTTGGATTCACAGGAAGTTACAAGGAACCATACAGGAGGACCATGTACCACTCACACAACCTCCCACATGGGTGACATGTAATCTAACTACTACACACTAATGTCAAAATCAGGAAATTAACATTGGTATAAATAACAGAATTTATGCCAATTTTATGAGCTTCATTGTTACATAGGAAGGTTAGTATTCTGATTCTACAGTCATATTCTACATCTAAAATGCATAAAAGAATGACCCATTGGTCTTTATTTTTCCATGCTAAGCTTGGTCATGTACCAAGAGACACACTGATTCTGAAGTTTTTAATTCTGCCAAAATTGCATTCCAGCTTCAAATCCTTCCCCATGCTTTGTAATACTCTGCTTTAATTTTTACTTTAACATAATTTCAGACTCACATAAAAGTTGCAAGAATCAGACAAATAATTCCCATTGAGCATTTACCCACACTATTGAAATATTAACATTTTACACATTTACTTTATCAATCCTGTCTTCTTCTTTAATCATCTACATATGCATGCATGTACACACACACACAGAGAGAGAATGATAATATAATATAATAAGAATACATACTTTGTTTTCATTCCAGTTTTCTGGCACAGAGCTCCTAGATTTATAATTACCAAAGCTATAGGTTGCCAGGTACATCTTTTGCTTGAATATTTGATTTTTTTACTCTGGTGCCTGACATAGAGCTCCTAATATCTTGGAGTTTTCTAGGTGATAGAAATGTCTTTTAGTCTAATGCAACAACTCTTGGTGGGGCTCCTGGAAGGAGGGGCTGGAGGACTGGAACACCAGGAAGACCAAGCCATGATTAGAGGTTTGAAACTTTCATCCCTACCCCCATCCTCTAGGAAGAGTTGAGGATTTGGAGATTGAATTAATAATCAATAGCACCTAAATGATGAAGGCTTTATTAAAAATTCTGTACTGTGAGGTTCAGAGAGGTTCTGAATTGCTGATCATGAGGAGGTGCCTGCAGCTCGGTGAGCCTGAGAAAGGCAGGGAAGTTTCATGTATCCCTCACCCTTTGCATCTCTTCCCTCCAGCTGCTCATCTATCCTCTGTAATAACCAGGTATACAGAAGCAAATGTTTACATGAGCTCCATGAGCCGTCTTAGCAAATTATCAAGCTCACAAATGGATATGAGAACCCAGATTAATAGCTGGTCAGTCTGGAGCCCAGGTCATTACATAGGACTTGAGAGTCATGTCTAAGAAGATAGCAGCAGTCTTCAGAGACTGAGTCGATAAACTGTGGAATATGCACTGATTCCGGTTACACCCAGTGCTGAATTAAATTACAGGACCCCCAGATGGTATCTGCTTGAGAACTGATTGTGGGTGGACAGAAATTCCCCCACATTTTGGTCACAAATGTTCTATGTTGTATTGTCCATGTAAGAAGAGAAAAAGTACTTTTATGATTACCCTTTTTCTTCCAAATTCTTTAGGGTTTATTTCAACACAAGGATATTATTTTTTCTAACTATAGTGCAAATGTCAAAAATCAGGACATGCATATTTGTATAACACTGTTCCGTATCCTACAGACTTTATTCAGATTTACCAATTGTCCCAAGGATGTCCTATATAGCAAATGCATGTGGTTTCAGGTTTTTTAATCACCTTTATCTGGAGCAGTTCTTCAGTATTCCTTTGTCTTCCATGTCATTTGACAGTTTTAAAAAGTTTAGAGCAGTTATTTTATAGAAGAGAAGGTCTGTCAATTTAAGTTTATTTGCTACTATCAGATAAGTGCACTCAGGTTAGGCATTTTTAGCAAAAGATACTGCATATGTAATACTCTGTTCTCAGTGCTTCCTACCAAAATGTGGAAGAAGTTCATTTGCCCCAGTTATTGGTTATATTACTTTTGATCCCTGGGTTAAGATTGTTTAGATAGGTTTAGCTACTATAACCTTATTATTTTCTCCTGTTTGTATTTATTATGTTTATGAGAATACAAGCTTATATCTCTTTCCCTTCCTCCAATCCTTTAAGGCTCCACCAAATACTTTTTTTCTCTACCTAACATATTTTCCATTGTATGCTTGTACCACTAAGAACTCACTTAACTTCATACAGGATTCATTATATTGAAAAGTAACTATTCTCTTTGTATCCAGTAGATTAGAAGACTGTCACCAGGGACTTCTTATTCATCATTGTAGGCTCTAGAAAAATAGAAGATTCTCAATAGCTATTAATTGAATATGCCAATAATTGAACAAATGAATTCCGAGAGGAATAATGAAGAGGTATTATCTTTTGCATTTTATAAAGAAGAATAGTGAAGATCAGCACAATGTGATTAAATTATGACAGCAAGTTCCGAGCATAGCACATAATGAACGTTACTGAGTTCATTTTACTCGAGTCCAAGAGGCCACTTTAATTTACTCCACACCAAGAATAGAGAGAGGAAAAGACTCTTTTACATCTGGATTCAAAATCCAAGCCAGATTTGAAAATGTTTCTTGACAGCTTATAGTACTTAGGGTATCAGTAATGAAACAAGAAAGTTATAAAGCAAACAGCCCACAACACAGGGTCCTTAAATAGTAACTGGTACTCTCTTGTGCACATCTGGGGTCACCAGGGGTTAGATAATTGACACACCTGTGCAGGCTGGCTTCAGGTTTCATATTAGACTCAGTTATGCTCCATCTTTCTGTCACTCTTTGGCTCTGCAGCCTACTCAAGACCAGAAAACAGTAGGGGCAGAATATGACACACAGTACTTCCCAAGATGCTAAAGTTAGCACACTGCCTCCAAAGACTGGCTGCCCAAAATAAGTCACAAGACCTAGCCTCACAGTGGCAGGCAACCGGCACAGAGGAGGAAAGGATTGAGAAGAGTAAGGCCGACTACCACAGGAATACAAACAGGAAGGGATGCATGCAAACTTCAAGTGGAGGAGGGTCACAGCAAGGATCCAAGTCACCTGAGAGATGTTTCAGCCATCTGTGTGCTTGGGGATATGTGTGTTTACATGGCAAGTTTGGCTTTCCCTCTGCAATCCCTGTCTGTAGCTGAGTCCATATTTGCAGTTAGATATAGATGTCCTGGCTTCACTGGTGACTTCTTAGGTGTGCAATCACACCTTAAACATTTGCATTTTCACATATGTCCAGCTTAGTTCACTTGTGACTTTTCACAAGACACAAGTGTTCTGTGAATATCCTATTAGTCTTGTTAGAGTAGCATTGCCACTCTTTTGCTCATCAAACCTAGAACCTAGAACGTACTCTTTGTCCTCAACTGAGCACTATTGGGAAGTGGTGGAAACTTTAAGAGGGGGGAGGTCATCAGACCACGGAGGGTAGGTGCACCTACAGGGGATGCTGATACTCAGGCCAATTCCTCTTTCTCCTTTCCTCTTTGCCTTACGGGGAGCAGCTTTGCTCTGCCACCTGTTCCCACTGTGATATGCTACCTCCCCTGAACACAGACCTAAAAGCAGTGGGTCTGGGGCTGGGGTAGAGCTCTTTCCTGGCATGCAAGTTCAATCCCCAGCACCACATACACAACAAAGTAGAGGAAAAACAAAAGCAGATGAAAACAAAATAATTGACTCTCTCTTAAAATAAAAACAGATGAAAAAATATAAATTAACTCTCTCTCTCTCAAAAAATAGAAGCAGTGGGTCTGTCCAGTCATGGACTAGAAGCTCCAAAATTGTGAGCCAAAATAAAACTTCCCTCTTTATAAGTTGATTATCTGATTCCCTGAGGTATTGCTATGGTGATGGAAAGCTAACACTCCAACACAACCCTCCTTATAATACTAGTTTTCAAAAAATATTCCAGAACCACGTTTTATTTGCTGAGTGTCATTTGAAGTACAAGTTACATATGAAACTACAGCATAATCGAGTTGAAATACACTAAATTTGGGCAAATTTCACTCAAGTCTCGCCTCCTTTATAAAAAACAGAAACTCTATTCCTTGTGTTTGTTCATTCTCCTTCCAATATAACAGTTTGTAGTGACAAAAGTCATAGTCTGCTTTTATGACTGTGTGGGTGTTTTGGGCAACAAAAACACAAATTTCTAAGTCTTTACGAGCACATGAAACAAATCCTTTGTTTTGTCATGTAGACATGACAAATCTTTACATCAAAAGGAAAAACACATCTGCACTACCATTTGACAGTTTTCTTTTATCAAGGAAAAAATAAACACTCTTAGTTTTGAAAAGAGATGCTATAAAGAAATTATTTACTCTAACAGGAGAAAAAGGAAAATCATATCCAGGTGAAGTGAAGCTTCTTTAGATCACAAACTCAGGGAAGGGTTTATTACCACTTCTACGATTTTATTCATTCCAATATAAAGATGTGCATATTACAGCTTTCAAATTGAAGATTTGCTTCCTGTAACACCAACACTATATTCTACTTATTATCCATGCACTTCTTCTCAGCCACTTTGCCTTCATCTCTTTCTCAGTAAAATGACTATGTAAAGAATAACAGCTTCAGAGTTTCCAAGCAGTTCCTATAGACTAGATTGGTCATTGTAGAACTAAATGTCTAAATCTGTCATCCTGGTACTCACACACACTATTCTTAGAGTAGTTTTCTTAAATTTCCTCTCATTCTCAATCTAAAATGTTATCCATAGGTACCATAAGTGTATGTCCAAGATTGACTGGAAACATTTCCCGGATTCCATTTTGGTGATTTGCATTCTGCAACAAATATATCTCACACAAAGATAATAGCAAATACAGCACCCACAGATTGTGTAGCATGTCTGTTCTTCCCCTGTCTGAAAGTGACCATTAATACTAATCATTTTAAAGATATGGTGTAGTTTTTCTCTGGAGCTAAATATATCTCTAGGGAAAATGTGGCATGAATAAGAACAGTCTGGTTCTCATTTGTAGAGAATGAAATACATGGGCCTCTAGAACTATATTTTAGATCTCAGAAAGTTTCTTTCTTTATCATTTGAAGTTCTGTGTTATTTGCAGCGTGGCTTCTTTAGATGACAGGCTGTGCAGGGATAATGAGAATGTTGTAAGGCTCTCTTCAAGAACTTGGTTTTGCATGGAGGCTTTCTCTTTACCATTCTTTTTCTCCCCTCCCCTCCTCCATCTTTCTCTCTTTCTTTATTTCTCCCCAAATACAATTATGAGATGTGATTTACTACAAAAGAGATTTGTTATATGTCTTGCTAAACGTGTATTTTTTAAATAAGCAGATTTCAAATTTGTTATCATAGAATGAGAAAGAAGGAATCTTAAAGTTCTTTTAAGTCATTTTCTAGAGTTCACCTAGTCATTTCCAGGTCAGGATGAAGTTATTATATTCTGTCTGTTTGCATGCTTTTTCTGCATATCATTTTAAAATCGTATGACAAAATGTGTACCATGTGCTATGATTTGATAGCACAATTTTTTTCAGAGTAAATCTACATATATTATGGGTTTCTGTAGTCAAATTTCTGACATAACTATATTATAAAATATAAAAGTAATAATTAACTATGTGTTTTTAGGTTTTCTATTGGGGTAAAAAGCACACAGCATAAGATTTACTTTTTGTTTTGAAGAAAGAGGGACAGTGAGAGAGAGAAGAGAGAGACAAATCAATTTTATTTAGTTTTTCACGTGGCTTTCATTGCTCAGATACATCATTGTATAATTGGTGCTGGGGTTTGAAGCCGTGTACTCACACATGCCAGGCAAGCACTATAACCACTGCCTCAGCCCCTACCTTGACTATTTCTAAGGGTATATAATTAAGTAGTGTAAAGTATATTGCTATAAAATAGATCCTCAGAACATTTTCATCTTATAAATCTGAAGTTCTGGTCCCAATAAACAACTCCCCTTTTCCCCCTTCTCTAGGCCCTATAACTACTCTTCTACTTTTTATGTTTATGAATTTGACTGCTTTAGATATCTTGTGTAAGTGGAATCAGATAGTATTTGTTTTTCATGAATAACTTGTTTCACTCAGCTTAGTGCCCTCAAATTTCATTCATATGTCTGTATGTAACAGATTTTCTTTCCTTTTTAACATGAGTAATATTCCATTGTAGGCATATACCGCATTTTGTCTACCAATTTTTCCGTCAGTGGACATCTTGGTTGCTTCCAACTCTTGTCCTTTGAGAATGTGATGCTCTGAACACCAGAAGTCATCGGTTCATTGTCTCGTGTACAGAATAACATATTCATCTGAACTGAATTCTAGGGTGTATTTTCTCAATTTCTCTAATACACAGGAGGGTAAAATATTTAGTAGTAAGTACTCCACCCTATTACTTATAATGGAGAATGACATATATTAGACTAAAAATGTATAAATTAAAAGTTTGGGGTTTATTTACCTCTTATTAGGACCATCCTTGGAATTAAGAAAGGAAATATGTAGTACCGAGGTACATGTTCAGGGTTGCTCTGGGGCTTCTTGCCCCCAGAGGCCTAGAGGCGGATCTTGATAATGATTGTCAATTGTCCAAGATGCTGTTTTGATAGCAGGGTCAATTATCTTTTTTCCCCCAATTATATCTGTAACCAGTGTCTGAACTTAAGAAGTTTGCAATAAAATGAAAAACTACATAGGTAGGTTTATCTCAACATAATGTCACCAAAGAGACAATTATGTCCCCTTATGCAGTACTATGAAAAATATTCACAGTGTTTCTACTGCTTACCACATGATATTGCAATGATCTGCTTTCTGGTTGGTTTCACCTTTTAGACCTCAAACTCCTCAAAAATAGAGTTTATGCTTATTCAACTACATGTCCCACATGTAATCTTACTTTTTAGCCATAATATGTATTAATAAAAATAAGATACAAAATCTGAAACACATTTTAAAATCATTGAAGTTTTCTGAGGTAAGGGCATTTGGCATGCATTTACTTAATCATTTATTGGTGACAAACCACTTAGGAGACTGACACAGAATTTTTCAGAAAATAGCAGCAGATTTCACTGTGAATGAATTTGACTTTGTAAGACCAATGAAGCAAGCATCAGACACTGCTGAAGAGAAAACTGTGCATCATTAGTAAAAACGAATGGCCTTTGGACCCTGTAAGTATAATTTGACCCTCATAAGTAATATGCACACCTAATTATAGCAAATCATATAGCTTTCAAGTCATTTATCTGCTGCAGAAAAGTGATTTTACAGGAAGCATTTCTTTTGATGTCTTATGAGTAATAGTCTACATATTGAACTAAAAATTGTACAAATTAATCCATTAATTGAGAAAGTTCATTGGAATGTGTGGCTAATAGAAAAAAAAAGTTATTTCTTCCACACTGCCTTTAGTAATAACCCAAAACAATTTAGAATCTCATTTACTCTCCCAGGGTAAAATCACCAGGGAGCCACATTTTCTGACAAGAGAAAATCCTGTCTTTACTAGGAATGCTACAACTACTGTATATAAATCAAGAAGCTCTAATGGGTTGGGGGAAGAGAAGTCACTATAAGGAAGCCAAATTAAACCACTCTTTGAAGGTAGCTTGTGAAGGTAACTAAATCTATTTATCCTTTCCATGAACCTCACTCTTATATGAGTTTGCTAAGGCTGTATCAGAACACCAATTACAGATGTAAGTTCTGCAGATTGCTTGCTATCACTGAAGAACAGCTTATGTCCTGTAAGCACTGCTCTGTTATCTCATTAATTGAGAAAAACACAACAGGAAAGGGAACTGTGTTTACTTTTAAAGTAATTAAAAGAAAGATCTAAAGGATGGGGAATTGATATCAACCTGTCTGTCTTTCAGAAACTGAATGACCTGAAATTTCCATTTAGCATTCGGGTATATAAATTCTCACCAGTAAGTTCCAAAGGGAATCAGGAAAATGCAGATTTAAGATTAGTTTGATAAATATATATATAATTTAAAGAAACAGTGTCTCAAACAGAAATCTTTTTATCCTTAGATAAAGGAACTTCAAATCAATAGCTAAGAAAAATACAAGCAGTCTAGAAAATTGTTTTTTTTTTTAATTTTAAGTTAGGAAAGAACAATCATGAGCAATTCAAGAACAACCAGAGAAAGAGAAAAGGAAACTACTCCTTCTACAGTTAGCTGAGAAAAGCTTTGTGATTAGTTGCAATTGCAAAAGCTTTTTGGGTCATGAGGGTTTGCAATGGTGATTTCAATGCACTATAACATGTATTCTAGAAAAGTAGAGAGACACACAAATTTGAAACTATATACAGAGAGATTTTTAGAAAACATAAATTCATAAACATTCAACCAGATTTTCTCAAAGAAAAATAAATGTTCTTTGAAGCAATGCAGCAATAATTTACCTGAATGGTCTGAAATAGTGAATGTGCTTCCCTATTGAACTGCAAGTGAATAGTAAATAGGATTACTTATACATCAAAGTACTTTTGGTATAAATTACCAACTGCCAAAATATAGTGTAAGATTACATCTAGCTTAACAGTTTTTTCAGTATCTGTGTTAGAACTCCAACGGTGTCCATATAAAGGACCTCCCAGATCAATTTATTTTGAAGTCTTCATCGTTTTAAGTACGCTTTAAATGTGAAAATCTATCTTAATTTTCTTAAATAATTTTAGCAAACTATTTACAAAAGCAAACTAATATATTCAACCTATCACTCATATGATATAGAAAAATATAAAAGAGCAAATAAGTGCTGGGAACTTATGAATGGAAAAAATTGAGTTGAGTGTTCTATCTACACTTAACTCTAACAAAGCACATCATTATCATCCTTTTTATATATTGCAGGGAATTTAAGCTGTCATCTTCAGGCAATCAAAGCACATGATAAGTTAATTACAGGAATCAAAACACAAATTCATGAAAATAAAAAAATGGTCACAGTATTCCTGTAGTTTTTGCAAAAGTGTATTGTCAAGAATAAATCCTGGTCATGGCCCATTTGTCCCCATAACTCAATTGCAAGATTATCTTTTAAAATGTCATAACTTCAGCTGGACACAGTGACACACACCTGTAATGCCAGGGATGTGGGAAGCTGACGCAGGAGGATTGCAGGTTCAAAGCCAGTCCCAGCAACTTTTCAAGGCCCTAAGAAACCCTGTCTCAAAATAAAAAATAGAAGTGCTGGGGATGTTGCTCAGGGGTTGAGCACCTCTGAGTTTAATCCCTGGCAACAACAACAAACATACAAACAAACAAAAAGATGTCATGACTTCACTGATTGCTCTTAAGAGTAATTGGAATGATTCTCTATTCCTATTCACTTTAGTCAACTTTTAGGGTTATGTAAAAGTTAAGAAAGGAAGGCAGTAATGTGGGGATTTGCTTCATTTTCTTTTATTTAAACTGACTTTGTCAGTTTTTGTCTTCTCTCAGGAAAATTTTATGTAAAATAAATTTTAGATTATTTTTGTTTAAATAGATTTTAGACCTACTTGGTAGAAAGTAGTCCAAGAAATCTCATATTGACTGTTACAATTAATATTTCAAATTACATAAGAAAATGTAATTTAGAAGAAAATCTAGTGTTTAGATGTGGAATAAAACAGGGATCTAGTTGACAAAACCTCACCCTCTGAATTACTCCTCTGTTGTAAATGTATTAGGCTGTCTCAAATTCCTCTTCCAAATGCAAATCCTTCTTGGATTGGGATACATCGTTATCGTTACATGAAATCCTTTCATTCTGCACAGCATTTGTATGAAGACAGTCTTACATCATTTCACAGATGGGGAGTTCCATACCCGTACTGCGTGCCAACATTTACATATTTATCTTCTGACTCTTAAGACTGTGCTTTGACCACTATACTGGCCTTGAAGCCATGATAGAAATTATTTAAAGAAGCAGGAATTTAAATGGAAAGTTTGACATGATAGACTTTCTATTATCCCCATCTATCACCAAAACAAAAATGGCAGTCCTACCAAATGTAATCCAAATTGAATTTATAGGGTGTTTCCAATGTTCTGGGCTGTGTTCAGTGTTAGAAGTTACACACAGATGAAAAGATTCAATTCCTGTCTTCAAATAATTTATATCTAGTACGGGAAAAGCAAAACTATATTTCACCAACCTTGAAGATTTGAGTGTGTAATGGAAGCACTGAATCTTGTCCTGTATGATTGTCATTAGAGAAACACAAATGCTGTTGGGCTGGGAACAAAGAGAACAACAACAACAAAAAAGGAAATTTACATCCTACCAAAGTCGGCCAGCAAAGATGGAGTCAGAAGGGGATGCCACACTTGAGAAAGAGAATTCCAGAAGCAAAGGTGGAAGGGAGTGGCCCACTTGACTTTGCTTCCACACCACTGCTTAAAGAAACAGAACTCTTTATTGGTGTATCCATTTTCTTTGTAAGAAGATTTGTGTGGTTAAGTCTTCTCAGCCCTAAGACAAAGGTTAAGTTAGGTCAAACAAAGAAAAGAATGTGGAGAGAGTGTGGGGCAGTTGAATAAAGTACTAAGTCATTAGTTAGAACCGGAAAAACAGGAGCCCGCAGGGTCTCAAGTGCACTGGGAGGTGAGGAACAGAGACCTGCTCCTCCCTCCCTGCCTTCCTGCCCTGCGTGCTTCTGACAGCTCCCTGAGAAATTTTCCTTTCTCCCCTGACCCCTTTCACAATGCTCATAAACCTGAGCTTCAACATATTTGAAAACTGTTTAGATAGAGAATGGAGTTTATGGGAACAAAAGTGAGCATTGTTCTTAGGCTACCTGGCCCTTCCAAGGTGTGCTGAAAAGAATCTCTAAAGCAAAAGGAAAAATAGCACAGGATAGGAAAACAACCCAAGGGGAAAAAGAGCAATTAGTTTATAATGGAATATGCACCCTGGGGGAGAAGAGTGCAGAGTGAACTGGTTCAAAAAGGAAGAAAGTTGGCAGCCCAGGATTGCAGCAGGAGTTTCCATCTGTGCGTAGGAGAGACAGTGTTTAACCTGCTTGTGTGCTCTACAAAACGCATACATCAGCTTCTAAGTCAGTACCCAGGGCTGTTTCTTTCTAATAATCGCCTGTGCATAAATACTATTGATTGAAGTTTAGTTCATTTTGACAAGCTTTACCATTTGTTGACTTTGTTTTCTCTTCCTGGCTGTGCTTTGAGAATATTGGAGATTATAGTGTCTCATGAAATCACATACGCAGCGTCATGGTGTGTCTTTGAATCACTGCATACGGAATTGGAGATAGTTCTACAACAAACATAAGGCACGGGGAATTCACAAGAGATTATTTCCCCCTGAGGATGAGTCTCTAAGCTTTAAACTAACTCATATAACTTCATAAAAGAATAGAATAAAGGCTACCCAAAGAGATAGAATTAGTGAATTTGTGCTCAAGACAAAATGAAAAGTGAGCTTTTTGAAAATATCTATGGACAAACTAAATTCATTGGGTTCAACATGAAATTAAATAAAAATTAAACTTGCTAAGCACCACTCTGCACCTTGCTCAATAATGAACATTTTCCACCAGTGATTATGAGATTTTATAAAAGCCTGTATGAATTGAACAATATTATTCCCATAGGATAAATGAGGTAGTGAATCTCTCAGAAGGTGTGCAGGTAATGGGAAGAGTCAAGTTTAGAATCCAAGATTTGAATTCTTTTCTCCTCTGAAGGTTGGCTAACTCAAAGACCTACAGGGGTCAGTGCTAATATGAGAAGTTCAGAAGTGTCCAGTTGGGAGGGAGTTGAACTTCCTGGTGCTTGACATAATCACAGTCCCAAATTTTTGATTTTTTTAAATTTATTTTTTTCTGGTATCAGGGATTGAACCCAGGAGCACTTAATTATTGAGTCATATCCCCAGCCCTTTTTAAAAAAAAAATTATTTTCTGTTTTGAGGCAGGGTCTTGCTAAATTGCTCAGGGGCTTGCTAAGTTGCTGAAGCTGGCCTTGAACTTGTGATCCTCCTGCCTCAGCCTCCTGAGCCACTGGGATTGTAGGCATGCCCCACAGTGCCTGGCTCAAAATTTTTTTAAAAAAATATATTTACTGAAAAAGCACAGTAGGGGACATATTTGCTCTAAATGTCACCAGCTTGAGACTGAATCACAATCTATTACTTCAGTAATTTAATTGCTCTAATATAGATATAACCTAATTTTCACTTGGGTTTAAAATTTGCTCCTCAAATAAAAGCCTGTGTTTGCCTGCTTTCTATAATCAAATAAATGTTTTTATCCTTAGTATAAAAGCAGCTTTTCGAGCAGACATGCATATCAACGGTATTCAGAGTCTTTCCCCACTAATGTCCTTGCTAATATGTCATAAGAAACAGTGGCTACATTTGAATTTGGCAGGATGCCATGAGGAAATAAAATACCAAATGCCTTAAGTTTAAAATTTCTACATGGAACCTTTATTACAACCGCCAAATGATGTAGAAGTCATGACAGACTGTACCAGACATCCAAGTTTGAAACCTTATATGTGTGCTGACATGGTCATTACCCTGGGACACTATGTAGACTTCAAATATAGAATAAAAATTGTCAGCGCATTAGAAATACATAAATGCTAGTTCAAAATCAAGAAGAAAAAAATAAATGAATGGAAAGATAAAAGTAGGAGAAAAAAAGTGCACAGATTTTTTTTTGCACCCTGAATTAGTTTTTGAAGAACAGTTGTTCTTTAGACAAAGCATGTCTTTTAAACTAGGATTAACAATTTCTTTACATATGTTTGGCAAGCTCCTTGAATATCCATAAAATACCAAACTTTGTGAATGCAAGACTAGTTAAAAATGTAAGATAAGTTCTTTGTTCATATGGTCGACCCATGTTTGGTATGTACCTGTGTCTATAATCAAATACGATTTCAGTTGAGTGAAACGTAATAAGAGAGGAACATTTCACACAATTTACTATCTTAATTTCACAAAGAAAGAGAAGAAAATAAGGCTTTTTTTCCAATAATAATGTTATAGAATAAAAAGGAAAAGCAGACTGAGGAAAATATGCCTATGTTCTTAAAAATAAGTGCTGTGATTACTAAAACAACTTTTTAAAATTTCTTTTAAATAACAAAGAACCCCCACAAATGCCTCAAACTTAACATTTCTCCCCATGTCTTCATTGTTTTGCTGTTAGAATATGCTGGGGACCTTTCCTGTGTTTACTTAGGTCTTCTTGTCTCCATTTTCATTTTCAGAATATACTCTGTACTGTTTCCAGCACACTACTGTAATCCCAGTGGCTCAGGAGGCTGAAGCAGGAGGATCACAAGTTTAAAGACAGCCTCAGCAACTTAGTGAGACCCTGTCTCAAGATAAAAAATAAAAAGGGCTGTGGCTCAGTGGTAAAGTGCCCCAGAAACAAACAAACAAACAAACAAACAAACAAAAAGAATGTACTCTATACTATTTCCAAAGTATTCTTCCTATAACAGAAAGCCAGTTAGTTCCCTCCCCTGTGGAAACAAAGGAAGTCTCCAAATCCAATTTATCACCTTCAGATAACAAACAGTGCCCTTATATTCAGGCTCCCTCATGCCTCCAGTTGCTACCGCACGTTCCTCTTCTCCCCCTCCCATATCTCTTGTGGCATCCTATCATTCCAGAATGTGGGCATAACCATTTTTATACACTACCTTTTCCATGCCTTATCTGTCAAGATGTCCCACCCTCTGTGTCTCCACTCTACTTCAACCAAGGGAAATTTTGTCACTCTGGAGAATTCTATTCAACCCTCAACTTGCATTTCCAAAACATGCTCTTTAAAGCTTTCCCTGGTTGCTTACTCTTGGGTAGCCACAAAACTATACTAGAGTGATCCTGAAAGATGTTTTCCTGTTTCTCCCTAGGAAGGCGAGAAGACTAGAACTCATTTATGTTTAATCCAGTGGTCTGCTACATCTAGCTAATTACAAGTTTGTGGGATGTGATCATTAAATATTCAAGAATTGTGCTAGCTGGTTGTAAAATTGCTGGTAACTTGAAATCAACGGCAGTGGCAGTATTTATGTAACAAAATTAACAAATACCACATATAAAGGTTGTTTGCTGAAAAGAGGTGGTTTATAAGCACTGCTAGTATAATTCCCACAGCCTAGCAATATCCATACTTTTTCAAAAACATTGCTTGAATAATTAGTGTTGTTTCAGTGAACTGAAAATTATTTGGGCTTAAGTGAAATAAAGCTAACTATAAGAATAATGACAGAATTTCATATGTTGTTATAATTTGAATTATAAGCAGAAAACAATAAAGAGGTATGGTTTTTTTAAGTTTTTAACTACTTAGAGACTTAATTCAAAGAAAGAATGACAAGTAGGGTCAGGTGATGTGTGAGTGAATTGCAGGGATATTGTCTTATTTATCTTTATGTGATCATATATCACACAGTATCTGGCATGTGGTCAATCCTCATTAAATTGTTATTAAGCAAATTTCCACATGAGAAGCCATGGAGTATATTTCTGTATCCTAAGGGTGGCCTATTTTTATCCACTCATATAGTTTCACTGCTGGAAACTGGCAGTCCTCACATGGCAAAATTTTTGTTCAGAAAGAAAAATTTAAGCTAAATTAAAACAAATAACAGATTTTTCTAAAAAAAATCTTAAAAATAATTGCTATTTCTCCAAAGCTGTTGAATTTTAAGAATAAGTGTACATTGAATGATAGATTTATATTTTATAGTAAAATATATTTATTATAAAAGTAACCATAAATTATAGATTACCATATGTATCTATCTTCTTATGGTAACAATTTGTGATTTATGCCATTTTTATTCAATGTAGAATTAGAAATTAGAAAACTAAGATTTGAAATTATTGTATTACAAATATCTATAGAAATTAATGCACTATAGAAATTCCAGAATGTTGTCATGTCATTAAAAATTAATATATCACATATTTTTATTCTTTCCAGCTTATTTTATTATTTTTTATTTTTATTTATGTATTTTTTGGTGCAATACAGTCTTACATAGTAGAGGGATTCATTTGTTACAAATTCATACCTTCATATGTAATGACAATGTAACTTGAACCTAATCTTTACCCAGGATCCCAACCCGTAGCCTGCTCACTCCCAGCTCTGGTACCTCTATTGCATTCTCTGATCATTACAGATATTAATGTATATATTCATACAGAAATTTTTTTAATTTGCTAGTTTTAAATGCCTGTATGAATATTATTTAGCTTCTCAGGGGAGTAAAATATACCATAGAGTATGTATAGCCTGTCTTTTCCCTCCCCAGCTTCCTCTCCACCTCCCCCTGCACCCTTTTCCCTGCTTCATAATTTGACTTCCCCTAGATCATATGTTATTCAGTCTTTGGTGAGTCTATTGTAGAAACTTGACTATCTTTTACTGTATGCTTAATTTTATTCTAGCTTTCACATATGAGAGAAAACATTTGACCTTTGAGTCTCTGAGTTTGGCTTATTTGACTCAGCATAATTTTTTCCATTTCCATCCATTTACCAGTAAAGCCCATGGTTTTGTTCTTTTTTAAAGCTAAGTATAATTCTATTGTATACATATACCACAGTTTTTGGATCCATTCACCCAGTGAACGGCATCTGGATTGATTCCATAATTTGGCTACTGTGAATCGTGTTGCTGTAAACATTGATGTAGCTGTGTCACTGTAATATGCTGATTTTATATCTTCTGGGAAAATACCCAGGAGTGGGATACTCTAGTTTTTTGAGGGGTCTCCAGAGTTTCTATACTAGTCTGCAGTCCCATCAATAGTGTACAAGTGTACCTTTCTCCCCACAACCTCTCCAGCATTTGTTGTTGTTTGAATTCTTCATCTTTGCAATTCTGACTGGAGTGAGGTGGAATCTTAGCGTAGTTTTTTTTTTGTTTTTTTTTTTAAGAGAGAGAAGGACAGTGAGAGAGAGAGAGAGAATTCATTGGTTATGCAGAAGCTTTTTAATTTAATGACATTCCACTTATAAATTCTTGATTTTAATTCTTGTACTATGGGAGTATTATAAGTATCTATAGTTTACCTACAGTTTATTAGAGAAGTATGAATGTGGTATAATCAAAATTTTCTCCCATTTGTTTTTCAGTTTTTATCCATTTCAAAAGTCATACATAAGTCACATCACTCATGACTTTTCCCAATAGTATAACCAGAGGGAGTGAATAGACAAAGTTGTCCCCACTCTAGACATGATAACACACAAATCACCATGTGTAAACCAACCCAGGGTTAAGACTACTATGTACTTTATCCAGAACAGTTACTTTACAAATACAGAAGTAGTTATAAAAGAGGTTGATTTTGTCTGTTCATTTTCACACAGCTGATTAATGGCATAGTCAGGAATTAATTTAGGTCTTTGGCTTTGGGGTCAACATGCTTAAGGGTATATAAATCCGGAATGTGTGCATGGAGAGGGATTATAAAGAGGCTGAAAATGTTATTCAGAAATCATCAAAGGCTAAAAAACTAAAGAAGTAACATTTTGAATTTGAAGGACCTAATTCAAAAACCAGTCACAAACTAGATATCCAGAGACGGGTTATCATTGCTTGAATGATGATCCAATTGCAGATTCAAACCCACACTTCTTACACTTGGGTGTCTGAATACATACTTTCTCAATTGGATCAGCCATTTATATCTGGTTACTTTTTTGTTTGTTCTTTATATGTGTTTCACTACTTATGTTCATACTTGATGTCTTTCTCAATTTCAAACTTTCTACGATAACATAGCAAAATCAAGTTCTGTATTATTCCCTTCTTACTAAATTCACATATAATTGTTTTGCAAAGTAAATAAATGGAGCTTGCTAATAAACAAGTTTATCAAACTACCACCAATACACAGTGTTTGAAAAATAGTTTTCAACATATAAATAATTTTATCACTTGATGATAAAATCTCATTCATTCCATTCCTGCATTTTGAGCAAAATAAATTTTGGAATCCTACTTTAGCTAAATTTAACTGATAATTGAAAACTCTTAGACTAGTATCTTTTTTTACCTATCATATATTGGGCAAAAGGTTTACCCAAGTATTTATACTTGATTTGTTGGGAAGAATAAGATATTTCTTATATCTTAGGCAAAATATGTCTCTCAGCTCAAATTTAAATTTCTGACCAAACAATTCCTTTTTATTCAAGTGACATTCACGGTTCATCGTTAAGGATAAGTTGTTCCAAGCATTCATGATACTATAGCTTACGAAAATATTTTCTCACAGTTTTCGCAGTGTAATTAATTTCATAATTTAGGAATTAAATAATAAAGAGGAGTATTTTTAAGTTCCTGTTGAGGGAAGATACGTCATCTTTATCTGTTTTGCACTGAGCATAATGCCATGCACAAATAAATGATCTAATAAGTATAGATCAAATTGAATTAGAATTTTAAAAGTGAGTCATCCAAAATCAAAACCATCACAGATCTTTTATATAATCCATGTTTTTTTCAAATGTTTTTCAGTTTATGCCATATTATTTTATTTATAATGGATACTTCTATAATATTATTAGTTAGAAAAGTTTATCTATTAGCTTATTTAGCTATTTAAGGTAAGAAAATAGATTGTGGATGATAAAGTTGCTGTTAATTTTCTTTAACCACAGGAATAATTTTAGAATCTTTTCCTAACTATCTAATATTAACTGAACCCTGAAAATATTTTTGTACTCAAAAAAATTTCCAGGACCTAAAATTTCCAGGAAAATAAATTAGAAAAATTACTATTTATTACAAGTCCTGAATTGTAAACTACTGTTACTAAGAAACACATTTATACTGCTACTCAATATTAAGAGAGAGGAAAACATAGTGAGATTTGGTCTTAATTACTTTACTTTCTCCATTAACTGTTGTTCTCATGAGATACTTGTGAAATAATTAAGAACAGGAATAAAAACCCTTCAAAAGCCACTATGAACGTCTTATATTTAATGGATTGTGAAGTGTTTATATAACTCAGTGAATAGGTAAAAATAAAAGTTAGTGATAAAGAAGTAAAGATGTAAAAGAAAAAATAGAAAATAAAATTGCACTGAAAATTATCTTCAGTTTATTGGTTAAAATTTTATCAATTATTATTGAATGAGTAACCTTTTGGACTTCAAAAAAGACAGAACATTTTTATGAGATTGTAGAATTATCATCCTCTATTAATTATAGAATATATTATCCAACATTTCTGGTAATAATGAATGTCTTAAAATTTGACTCTGAAAGTGCTAATTCCTTGAAAACCTGATTATACAAATGTGATACATACTTTTAAATATGTTGCCTAATTTTCCCCCTCTTGTTCCATTAGATTCAGTGCCATATTTGGTTTTACTTTGGGGTGTATTTTCAAGTTACACAATGTTCACATAACTTTACTCTGATTTCAGAGTAATGAATATTTAATTCCCAGATATTTAGATGTATTATTATATCAGGTAAGACACATTGCAATAAGACAACAAAATGAAGATAATCATCAACTGCCTATCTCCAACCCAGATAGAGGATTACATTTTTTAAAATGCTCATAAATGAGAGAATTTGATATGCAATCTAAGGAAGCAGAATTTTCTCATAGGAATATTAAAAACATTTAAACAAGTTATTTCATTACATAAATAACTATTACATAAATAGTTAAATGTCTGCATACAAGCTCAAATAACTATCTAAAACAACTTTTATATGAATATATATGAATTAAAAGATAAGCAGATGATAGTATTATTTTTTGGCCTTACTCTATTAAATCAAATGTAGAAATTTAGAAATTTTTGCTTCCTATTTTCTAAAAATGACTTTAGTTTTGTTTTGATTTGTATTTCTATTTATAGTAAGCCTCCATGATAGTACTACAGTCAATTATGGGCGGTGATACTTTGGTTAGAGAATAATACTTTCAATAAATATTTATTGAGCACCAACCACAGGTACTAAATTAGACTCTGGGAATCAGCAATGAACAAAAGAAATAAAATACTTTACTTTTATAAAATTCTTTATGTTATGTTTTTGAGGGGAAAGGAAGAAGTTGAAGGAAAAAGAATGGACGATAAAATAATTCTCACACAGAAGTCATTATTATGGTAAATTTGGGCAATGAAGGAAAGGAAGATGGGAGAGAGTGGCAACTTTTATTTTTGTGGTCATGGAAGACCTCACTAAGAAGCTGAGATTTGGATGTGAATATAAAGGTGATACAGTCTTATGGATGTGACTATATTGAAAAGGACTGTAACAGGCAGGAGTTAAGATAGTACCATGCCAAGGCATCAAGGAATGTTCCCTGCATGATCAAGGAATAGGTCTGGGGTGACTGGGACCAGCATTAATGGATGACATCTAAGAGGCAATCTACAATCAGAGAAGAGTCACATTTTACTGTAAGATGAGAAACCATTTTAGGACTTTGAGCAGACAAGGGATATTATTTGTCATTTTAACAGGGTCACTCTGGCTGTTGGTGCTGGAAATAGACCAAAGGAAAGGAAGGATGGGCAGAAGCAGGAGCATATTAACGTAGCGTGGAGAAGAGATCACATTGCCTTTAGGCCACAGTGCTACCAGCAGAGGTGATGAGAAGTGGTCAGACGCTGGATTTGCTTTGAAGACTGAGCTGGCAATTTGTTAATGGTTTAAATGTGATAAAAATGACCACAAGTTTTCCCCCAAACAACTAGAAGAATGGAATTGCTATAAACTGAGATAGGAAAAATTGGAGGTATATCAGTTTATTTTATTCTTGGGAAAAAAGAAAAAAATGAGGGTTAGGGTAACATTAAAACACAGTTTTAGACAAGTTGAATTTGAGATGTCTATTAGTGGAGACTTAAGAAATACAGCCATGCTGGGTGCACTGAGTGGTACATGCCTGTGACCCCAGCATCTCGGCAGGCTGAGGAAGAAGTTCAATGCCAAACGCAGAAACTTAATGAGGCCCTAAGCAACATAATAAGACCCTGTCTCAAAATGAAAAATATAAAACCAGCTTAGGGATGTTGCTGAGTGGTTAAGCTCCCCTAGGTTGAATCCCTGGTTAAAGAAAGAAAAGAAAAAAATACAGTCATATAAGTGAATCTGAATTTCTAGGAGAGGATAATTTTGAAGATATAAATTTGGGACTGGTCAGTATGCACATGGCTTTAAAGCAAAAAATACAAAGTCTTCACAGGGAAAAACAGATATTAAAGAAATTCAAGAACTCAAACTGGAGACATTCTAAAAAGCCTGGTAAGTTTAGAGGAAACAGCAAAGGAAATTGAGGAAGAGTGGTCAGTGAAGCAAGAAGAGTTGAAAGATGCAGGGGCCCTAGAGGAACTTGCTTTTTATGGTGTAAAATATGCCTACCACTGTCAAATGCTACTGATAATATGGAGGTGGGAAATTAACCCTAATATATATTAACAGCATGATCATTGATGAGCTTGGCAAAAAATATTTTATGAAATTGTCAGAATAAATGACTGGCTGGACTAGGTTAAAGAGGAATGGGGATTAGAGGAATTGGAAAGTACAAAATTATACAGTTACCAAGGATTGTTGCTGGAAAGATGGGCAGATAATTGGGACCAAGAGAAGAAAAGGGTCTGAAGGGAGGGTCTTGTTCTTAGATGCAAGAAATAGCCATGTGTTTGCATGCTAATAGGAATGATCCAGGAGCGAAGGAGAAAAGAATGACCTTGGGGAGAATTGAATTAGCTATACTTTGGTGCTTCAGTGAAGGTGTTGGCCATAAATAACAGCCTGAGTATTTTGGAAATAGATGAGAGAGTACAGTGTAGCAGAGTGTAGCAGAGTGTGGTGGAAAGAGCTTCAAGTTCTCCCCCAATGGCTTTGGTTTTATCAGAGGAATAAGAAATCAAGTCGTGAGATGAATGGAAGAGTGGGAAGATGGTAACCAAGATTTGATGAGTGAAAGGAGGGCCTGAAACAATCATCTAGTTAAGCATGAAAAGGAATTACCAAGAAAACATGGTATATGATTTCTCAGCAGCATTAAGAACCTGCTTCAAATCACCTGTTTATAAATTTAAAATGCAAATGTTATTAATTTGTATTTGAGTGGTTCTTTATGTTACATGACAACCTATACAACAGATCTCACACAACTACAGTGCACAGTGTGTTTAATTTATTTGATCCCTAGAGAGGAAGTCAATAAGTATTTGGGCTTCAGGATTTCTCACGATAACTGTTGGTAGAGTTTCCTTTTATTGTGAATGGTACACCAAAACTGAGGACACGTATACAGTTGGGTTATGTAGGATGTTGACACATGGGAATGAATACT
The DNA here is from genome assembly GCA_004027875.1 of Aplodontia rufa. Lineage (NCBI taxonomy): Eukaryota > Metazoa > Chordata > Mammalia > Rodentia > Aplodontiidae > Aplodontia > Aplodontia rufa. The sequence continues at coordinate 6,055 of PVKS010022178.1, read as the reverse complement.
CTTTACCCTCAACTTTGTGTAATTTGACTATGAACTCATTTTGTTGTTTGTTTGTTTTCTAATCTTGCTTGGAGTTTGCTGAACTTCCTGGATCCATGTTTGTTTTCCACCAAATTTTGTCCATTATTTCTTTAAATAATCTGTCTTTGTTCCTTCTGGGACACAAATTACAAAGGACAACTTAGTATTGTTCTAGAGGTCCCTGAAACTGTTCCTTTTTTTTCTCTCTGTCTCTCTTTCAAATCAAATATAGTTTTGGATCTACCTTCAAATTTACTGAACCTTTCTTCTGCAGTTGCCAAATGTTGAGCCAGTAGGTATTTGCTCCAGATGTTGTACTTCTCAGTTTCAGAAGTTTTACTTCACTACAGTTTCCATTCTTTCACTAACACACCTTATCTCTTTATTGTCAAATCATATTTTTCCTTCAAGTATTTTAAGAAATTTCTAGTATTTGGTGCTCTCTTTAGCTACCAATTTCCATATCTTGGTCATCCAGAGGTGTGTTCATGTAGTTATTTTTTTCTCTTCACTGTACCTCTCATATTATTGTTACCTTCAAATACTATTTTTGTTTTGTATTTGACATTGCAAATAATAGATTTTAGTCGTTCTGTATTCTACTATATTCTTAGCATAGTAATTTTCATTCTGGAAGATAGTTAAGTAGACAAGAATTGTCTCACCTGCTGTGACTCTATCAGAAATCTCTATTCAGTTGTTTCATCCTCTGCTGAATGTCCTGGAGTCTCTGCTCATATACAAAGTTCAGAGATATGCCCAGAATATGAGTGGACTTCATAAATACTTTGGGGCAGGGAGTCTCACCTTTGTGGGTCCTCAACCCCAAGGCGAGACCTCTAATTGCTCTGATGTTTTCAAGCTCATAAACTGTGGCTGTCTACTTAAATTGTGGTTGTCCCATTTTAAGTATACAAGGCAGTTTTCTTAGGAAAAACAACAATAAAAAAACAAAACCACATAAATACAAACACCACCCAATCTGTTCTTTTAAAAAGGTTGTGTTCCTCCATTATCTAACCAATATTAGTAACTCTCCAGTAATTTCAAATACTTTTAAATTATTGTAGCTTACTTTTTACTCCCCCAAGAAGCCAAATAATACTTATGCAATTGTTTAATTCTGGAAAATGCACAATCATATATATATAGTATACACACACACACACACATACATAGAGAGAGAGAGAGAAAGAAAGACGTTTATATCTGTTACAGGGGAAATACAGAAGGGTCAAGAGACTGGAGGATGGGTGACATGAGGGTGATTCTGGATTAGGATCAGGGGCATATCATATTGTTACTACATTTACATTTATGATTTATAACAACACAACTCCTCAATGAAATTTTAAAAAATATTTTATAGGAGTTATTCTAATATTGCCATTGTTTTCTTGTTTTAATAGTGGGCACACATTAGGTGCTCAAAACTGATAAGTCAATTAACAGATACATGATCGTTTAATTTGTTTAGAATATAGACTTATTTACTGTCAGTCACCTTCACCACTTCTTAAAAATGACACATAACTTTTATTTTGAATTTTGGGATAAGGTCATAGATTAAAATGTCTTAGCAGTCAAAGTAGAGTAATATTTTGGGATAACTTTAAATTTGAAGTTGATTTTAATAGAAAAACAGTCTAGCTTCCTTAAGTAAATACCCAGGTAATAAAGATTTCATAGTGTTGAGAAATAACTGATAGTCTAGATGTTCTTGAAATTCTGTCCAAGGAAGAAAAGAGAATTTGATAAAAAGTGAGGAAGAAAGTTAATCTTCCTAACAACTGATGATTACATGCAAGAATAACATTCTCAGGAAATAAAGTGAAGTATAGTAGAATGGATAATTTTAATAAAAATTTGCATAATATTCACTAGTAGGAGTTTATATTTCATTTTGAAATTATTTGATTTTAAATTATTAAATTTATTTATAGGTTCTATTTATAAATTGTTTTTGTATATAATTTATGCCATCTTAATGTGTTCACCAAAATGCTGAAGTCTATGTGATTCACTTTTCTTAACCTAAAGTAGAATAAAAATGTTTATTTTCCTCTTAAAGATGAAAGATTATTTTAACATTGTACAAATCAGAGATGGTGCTAGCGAAGGATTTCACAGTATTAAACTTGTTCCATTTACAAGGATTTGGACTACTTGGATGGCAGTGTCAAAACTTGGACACCAGGTATTAGAGCTAGTCTAATGAAGAAGCATAGCCTTTGTTATGTTTGGATATGAGATGTCCCCAAATGCTCCTGTGCCCATGCAGGGATTCTCAGAGATGACAAGATTAGATCGGGAGAGCTATAACCTAACTGGTCTGTCCTAGTTTGAATGGACTAACAGCGTGGTAACTGGAGGCAAGTGGGGGATGACTGGAGGTGGTGAGTCTGGGAGGTATACCCTGGAAGAGGTCATCTGCTCCACAGCCCCTTCCTTTTTTCTCTGTGCTTCCTGGCTTCCATAAGTAAAGCAGTGCTCCTCCACTACACCCTTCTGCCATGCTGTCCTGCCTCTACTTGGACCCAGAGCAATGGAGTCAGTCTGCCATAAAACAAAATTCTGAAACTGTGAACCAAAATAAGCATTTCTTCTCTAAGCTGTACTTGTCAGGTATTTTGATCACAGTGACACAAAGCTGACTCATACATTCCTTATGTTGAGGTCTGTAACTGTTAAGTCTGAAATTATGCCCAGGAATATGGAAGCCCTACATGAAACCTAAATTATAGCCAGTCTTCTCAGATGCTACAAAATATATGTTCCACCATTGACACCAGATAGCTTCTGTGACATTTTGTAGAGGTAACACAAGTTCTGCGTTTTGGGACAGATCTGCCCAACCCAAAGATCATCAGAGCATTCTTTTTCTGGTACGATGAAAGGTCAGGGTCACCTTTCCTAGTGTGACATAAGAGTCAAAGATAATTCTAAAATGCTCCTGATCTCAACCCACAGGTTATTTGTCATTGTGTATACAAGACTGAACAGAGACACAGACACCTGAGCATAGGAATGATAAAAAGAGCTTTCACAGTGACAAAATGAAACAAAATATCTTCCCATGAAGGACAGTCAGCAGCACAGCAGTGTTCCACTTCTGGAATAAAATTATTGAAATCTGATAATGTTATTTTTCCCTGACTCATCCTGAAATCTCCTTGGATAGCCACAATCTGTCAGTTCTACTCTTCTGTGCTTTGGTTGTATTGATTTTTCTGAAGGTTGGGGTTTATTGTGGTGTTGTGGGGATAGAAGGAGGCTATTGAGGGAATACTAATAATAGTAAAGGCACAGCTTAATCCATATTTCTGAACCAAAATCAAGACATATCATTTAATAAAGAATTGCTATGCCATTTCAAAGCACAAAAGTGAGTTTTCAACAAGAGCATAGCATCAAAACATTGGGATTTCCAGGATTTTATTATGGTCTGGGGGACTGATGATATAAAAAAGAACTTCACAAAAATCCAGGATCACATAGAATATTCAGAGCATTATAGTCACCATTGCTAAAGTACATATTGCAACATTTTATTAGCGAATTGCTTTGGGACATTCCCTTTATCACTTACAAAGATCAGGGAGTCAAAGACTATATATGACTTTGCTATGACTGTTAAATTGGAAAAGGCCTCAGAAATTCTTTTATACTCATGCTGGCTATATAAAATTACTTATTGTAACTTGCTCAAGAAAATAGTGCTTCAAAATCAATGAAGCAAAGATTCTTTTGCATCATATGCTATGAAAAGAAAAGAAAATCATAGTGTACATTTAATTTGTTTTTTCTGTACACTCAGAACTATCCCCAGGTTATGGGGTTAAATGGCATGGAAGAGAGAAATTCACAAGAGCTCCACAACTTATAACAGCATGCTCAAGAGTCAAAAGCATTCTTAAATTATTGGAGTGTTCACTTCTTATCATGTTCAGGGTGTCAAATGACACCTTTCAGGTAATAAATTTCTGATTTTGATTTTAAGGTCCTACAGGGCAGGATAATTCTCTTTGTATGACTCCTGCAATAGCACTATGCACATGTGAACATTTAATCAGCACTACTTGATAATGAATATTGGGTTTCACAGCACAGAATCAAATTGGTCCTGGGAGAAAAATATCTGACTCTTGTAGTTTAGTAGTTTCTTTTTAGTTGCTGAGTAGCATCTTCCTTAGCTCATCATTGTGAGCTGTCCTCTGGTAAAGAGCCACTTTCCCTTACCTTGAACCTCCCCAAGGTTGGGTCCAGGGTTGACTAAAAATAGAACATAGATTACATGGTCCACTTCACTGAAAAAACTGGAAAACGAACCATGGTTCTCAAAGGGTCACGTGCTTACAGCCATTGTGCAGGAAGGTCATGCTGCCCCCCAGACTGCCACAAACTGAGATGCACTCAAGGCACAGAGGTCCTTAACTGTCTTGAGAGACAGTTGAAAAGATAATTCACCTCTAATATCCAGGATATAATTCCATTTACTACGTTAGAGAGTACAATAAGACCCACAGAGCCCCTTATTAGACTCACAATTCCAAGTACAGCCAAGGGTCCAGACAAAGTCGTCAGACTCCAAGGGCAGCAGGACTCTCAGGTGGGGATAGGGAAGTCTTGACTCCTTAGGCTGGTTCCAACTTACCTTTGCCTCCTGGCTTCCTGCTCCAATCTGTTTTTATATTTAACTTGTTCTATGAGCTATCCAATTTCTTTCCAGTATTTTCCTTTTCTTTGTATATTAACCAAGTTGTTATTTTTTAAAAGTAGAGTGCTTTACAAATATCTTCTTTATCAAGGTATATCAATAAATGCAGGGAAAAATTAAAGATATTAAAAGAAATTGCTTATTTGAAATATGTTAATTGGTCAGACATGGTGGTGCATGCCTGTAATCCCAGTAGTTTGGGAGACTGAGGCAGGAAGATTGCATGTTCAAAGTCAGTCTTAGCAACTTAGCTAGGTGCTGAGCAACTTAGTAATATCATCTCTCAAAATAAAAAAAAATTGAAAAAAGAAAATAAAATATGTTAATCAATGCACAGAAAAATTGTAAAAATGCACAACAACATTTAATAGTGTATGTATGACACCTTCAGAGAGTAGAATTATAGGTATGTTTCTTTTACCTCCTTAGATATTACTGTATTATTTTTCATTTTTAACCAAAATATAGTATTACAAAATACGAAATAAAAATATTACAGAAAAATCAATCAAAGTACCAGTATTTTCACAACTTTCCTAATCCATGCACTTTTTATTTGAAAAATTTATTTTTACCCTATACATAAAATACAAAATTGAACTCATTAATGTGTTTTAATACATGTGTACATTTTGAATCCACAAACTTTTTGTAGCTCCAAATATTACATATGGTTTTGGTGGTCTGGAAAGCAGCAGTGTGTTCAGTATTAATGCCCTGTGTTAGGGAAGGAGGAACAGAGCAGAACTCCTCATTATCAGGGTCACAGGTATCAAGATCGTATGGCTATTTACTAAAGAGAATTAAAAGTAGAATTTTAGTATGTTTTGTATGTGTGTGTCTAACACAGAGGGAGAGAGAGTGAGATAGAAAAAGAGAGAAAGAGGAAGGAAAAGAGAGGGGAAAGAGAGAGTTTTCAAGCAAAGAATCTAAATTCATATACAAAACAAACTAGCAGGAATTGAACTCTAGAAGCTGTCAGGTATTAAAAGAGATCATTTTACTTACTTTTTAAGAAGTTAACCTTTGTTTAAAATTCTTTGGTTGGACAATGAAATATTTTGCCAACAAGGAACTATATTGAATTTCACCAGTTCTTCACTGGCAGAACTGAGACTTAAACTCATGACCTCTAACTCCAAGTTCAATGCTTTTCTTTTTTTTTTTTTCTTTCAATCCACACTCTTAAGAATCTATGTAAGGGCTGTATTGAAACTTACAAGGACACCCTAAAATTTGGAATCAGATTCACAGAGATTCTCTCACATCTGGGCCAATGTGTCCACTAAAGATTTGGGCAGTTATTAATTTGGCAGC
>PVKS010022177.1:0-28497 GCA_004027875.1 Aplodontia rufa | reverse complement strand
TTACAGACTATAAGAGTTGATGGGGTGCATGTGATCTCTGTCCTCTCCTACTGTTTCCAGAGAGAAAATTGAGATTCTTTTTTTTTTTTTTAAGGAGAGAGGGACAGTGAGAGAGAGAGAGAAACAATTTTTATTTAGTTTTTCATGTGCCTCCTATTGCTCCAAGACTTCATTGGGTATGTGGTGCTGGGGTTTTGAACTCGTGTACTTGCGCATGCCAGGCAAGCACCATAACCACAGAGCCACCACTCCAGCCTGAAAATTTAATTCTTGATCCAAAAATGATCTAATTCCTTGTATGTTGGGTATGTGCGTTTTTTTTTTTTTTTAGATAAGTAAGAAATCTGTGTAAAAATTCAAATTCGCTCCTCCATTGGTAGGTAGTATGGTCTTTGCCTGGTGTGGAGTTCAGTGTGTGCACTTACTGCATGATGAGCATGTGATCTTTATCATTTCTGTGAAGTGCTGGATTCTCAGTCCATCATCCTCCAAGAGGGATGTGTTGCTATAAAAGAGGTAGAAAATGATGGTACACAACTATAGAAAATTTGAGGCTCTTCATCCATTGTGTCTAAATCTAAAAATCAAAGTCACATCAGGGAGTTCTGTGAATAAATGGTAAATAAACACATCCTATAAGTATAGCTAGGGACTTGGAGAGCTAACAAATTTTTGTGAGTTTGGTAGAATCCATCTTAACAAGAAAGAGGAAGCAGATGGTATATTGGTTTTCTAGGACTGTCATAACACAAGGGCAGAGACTGGATGGTTTAAACAACAGGAATGAATTATCTCACAACTCTGGTGGTTAGAAGTCCAAGATTAAGGTGTTTTAGGTTTGATTTCTCTTGGGCCTCTCTCCTTGGCTTACAGATGGCCACTTTCTGGCTGTGTGCGCACCTGGTCTTTCCTTTGTGTGCATGTATCCCTGGTGTCTCCCTGTGTGTGTTTCCAAGTTTCATTTTTATAGGAATATCAGTTACACTGGATTAGGATTCCCCTAATGGTCCCATATTAACTAATCACCTCCATTTTCAAATTCAATCACATTCTGAGGTATTATGGTTGAAGAGATCAACATATGAATTCAGAGTATAACAGGATAGTCCCATTATTCAGGAATAAAACTAAGATCTTAGAAGTGGTTAGGTATTTTCATAGAGAAGTTTATTTGTTGTAGAGCTGACTTTCAGTGCAAAATATGAGACCTGTTATAGGCAGGACTTATGGCTGAGTTAGTTTTCCTAGAGGAATGGCATTGTATACCCTCTCAGTGAAACTCCTTAAGAGCAAATTGTGGCTTTGAAATTCATTGACATTGGAGGATTGAACCAACTGTGGCCTTAATTTGATGTTCCTGACTGAACAACACCAAGTAGGAAAACTGATTGAAGGATAAATGTTTCCTCACTTGGTAAACATTTGATTCTTCTTTTCCATTTACGACAGAATTGTAACCACAGAAACCAAGCAATATAAAAGATATTGCGTGGTTATATGCCCTTGTGATGTCCACTGTGGAAACCTGGTTTGGAGATTGAGCATGGTGTGATGGACAAGGGCTGTGGGAGGGAGAAGGACTTGCTTCTAGACCTCTATCCTCTCACTTTTTCCCTGTTAGGCTAGCTGGACATATTCTCATGAATATCAGACCCTCTGTTGTTCTCCTGTCTTACCTTACTCTTCAAGTGGCAAACATTTCTTAAGGTACAGAATCTTCTGCTTGTACTTACTTTAAGTGTCATTACAGAAATTTGAAAGTAACAAGGTTCGGAGATGATAGTTATTTGAGGAATGCTGGAAGTCCAAAGAGCTCTCTACACAGGAAGATTACCTTGATGGACCTGCTAGAGTCCAGAGTTAGGTTTTTAAACCTTTAATTATCAGAATTCCAGTCAGTGAATTCATTAGACCAATGCACACTGAAAACTATAACTATGGAGAGGACTCAATACTCTTGTCTTCTCAGAAGTCCTTGGTTTCTGTAACATCCATGGGAAAGTATGTTATAATCAGAAGCTTGCTTGGTGAGTCAGAGATCTCAAAAGGAGTTACTTGTATGATTCAAATGTTTAAGTGCATGAATGAAAGATAGGTTTCACTTCATGAGATATCTTATTGATTGTTAAAGGTTGTCTGAAGTGTTGAGAGCTTTGAGGCCACATTTAGGTTTGGTGGGGAAACAATGGTTGATTAGTGATGTCTGTCATGGGCACAGGAATAAGTGAAAGGGATATGTGTGCTGTTTGAGCCTTCCCCGGGGAAAACCATCAGACCAAGAAAACCCTAAGAATTCACACACACACACACAGACACACACGACGGGGGGCTCAGGTACCCTGGGCAATGCTTGGTTGGCAACCGCCAGCAATTTTTTTAGTGCTTCCATATGAGGTGGCTCTTTCATCTGACCAATCAATCTTTTCTGTGGATGCTTTTGGTCAGGTCAGAGTAAGTGCTATGTGCTTGAGATTACTTCAAGAGTCATTTTAGGTTGTTCATATTTTTATTTCCGAAGGACAATATTGTTTACCAGATTTGGGGCACCTATTTATAGCTCCAGTTTAAGGAAAAGAATCACATGTTTTAATGATTTTTATATTTTAGGTGGACTTCTTTTACAAACTAAATCTTACCTGGAACTTCTACATGTTAAATAAAGAAAAGCACGAGACAACTTCTCTGGAAGTTTCAACCTTCATTGTTTCTCAGACATTATTTTTCTGTGTAAAGATGTCCTGAAAAATATTTGTAGTGAGCCCTTGGAGGGTAATGGATGTTCTTTGTGAACCACTCATCTAGTTTGAATCCTGCATCCCAGAGATGAGAAAATGTGGGCATTGGAAAATAAATGGCTGGCTCCGGAACACATCAAATGTCTGAGGCTGTTGGGAGGAGGGATCCTCGTCTATTTATTCCTCATGTGGTGTTCTTTCCATGAGACTAATACTTATGGGTTGGGGGAAGATTATCCATCCACACCCCAGTGGTCCATCCTTGTCTGAGTCATGAGCCCAACTGGAGGCTATGTGCTGAGGACCCCCAAAAGCTACACACGCCTGCCTTGTCTCTCCCCCACTTCATAAGTGAAACCTGACAGCATAGATTAGAAAAATAATAAAAGGCCATCTCATCGGTGTTCCTTATTTATTACACATTATACAGGTATCTGGTTGCAAAACCTGCACTCCTACTCCTCTCTCACCGTGAGCAGTGTTTGAAGCAGAACGCACCGACCTGCTTCATCAGATAACGTCGGCATTTCGAAGACTGCTCGCTTTCCATGTGGCTTCCACCTGTCCAAATCGTTCAATGGGGGAACACTCCGCGTAGCAGCAAAGCACCCCATCTTGACTAAATAAAATTGCTTTGATGTCTCATCAGGGGGAAAATAAAGGAAAACAAAACTGCACCCCTGTACAAGAAAATAAACAGACTTCTGGATTGTGGGGTTAGAGAATGTAGTCTGGAGGAATAGAAGCCAATTAGGTAATCTCAAGGGGTCTCTCCCCCCATCATCCTTCTCTTCTCCTGCTCATTCCCCTCCTCTACAGCCTGTGGAAGACTCTAAGTTTGGGTGAGAAAGCAGCTCTTCTTCATCCTTTGTCAGAGAGAGAGAAAGAGAGAGAGGAGCAGAGAGAAAGGGAAGGGAGAAAAATAGAGATCGGAAATGGGGGGCAGAGGTAAGATGGGAGAAGAACTAGAGAGAAGGGTAGGAAGGAGAAAAGGAGGAAGAGTAGGAGGAGGGGAGGAGAAGGAGAGCTAGCTTTGTTTTAAAAGGGTCTAAAGTAATAACCAAATTAAGCAGTGCCTCACTGAGCAGCCCCAGAGAAGCTCAGAAGGGTGAGGCTGGACACTGCATGGATCCCAGGCTCACCTCCGCCACCAACTCCGCGACTCCTTCAACAAATCCCTTTTCCTCTTTGGGCCTCGGTTTCCTCAAGGAGTAGTGAATAGGGTATGTGAGAGGTCCTGAGTGTCTCCCCTCCCACCTAAACCCACCCCAACCCTTTGCCCCGGGGGCAGTCTTGAGTCTGTGCTGAGGAGACACCGAAAGGAGAACAGAGGCTTTTGTGGCAGGCTGGGGACAGACAACTTGAAAGCCATGGGGGCAGAAGAACTGAGGCATTTTTGTTGTGGAGGAAAGCGTGGGCTGCAGGCTAGGAGCCAGAAGCCGCTGACATCACCATAGTACTTGGAACCAGCCTCTGAGAGGTGGGCGGAAGCCTCAGGGAGTGGGAAGAGTTACCTGGTGAAGGGCTGCAGGGCCCAAGTCTGGCCCAGGAGCAACAGGGACACGTCAGAGAGGCTCATGGACCCTCACAGGATCAGGGACAAGCAGTCCTGAATCCAAAGACAGGAGGAAAGTGTATAGAGTGCAGGGAATCATTTCACCAGTCAGTTCCTCGCTCAAGCCTTGGCACAGAGGGTGAGAGGGACCAAGGAGCATAGTCATCTTAGGTAAACTTCCATTTGCTCGCATTGCTGGACCCTAAGTCAGAAGCAGTTGGTGCAGTGGGTGTTGATATCCATCTTCTCTTCTGTCCCCAGAACTTGCTGGGCAGGGAATGGGAAGAGAGGCCACCTCTGTGACAGGGTTACAGGGGCATCAGGAGGTACTTCTTTGCCCTCTTTTAAAATGCCATAGTGTTTTTATTCAACACGAATACATTTCCATTTATGAATCTTTTTTTTCCAAATTTTTATTGGTACATTATAGCTGTGCATAGTGATGGAATTTATTGTTACATATCCATACATGCATACAATATAACAATATAATTCGTCCAATATCCCTCCCCAGCACTTCCTGCCTCCCTCATCTCCTCCCAACCCCTGGGCTGTTTATTCTACAGATCTCCCTTTGATGATGATGATGATTATTATTACTTTTCCAGTTTTTGTTGATTGCATGGGAACTATTCAGTATCTTAGAGGTGCAAAATATACTTTTTAATCCCACATTTTTCTTTCCCCCTTTTCCCTCCCAGCATTCCTCCTCTCTCCCCTTCTCTTTCCTCTGTTCAACTAGACTTCCTTTAGCTTGTCTGTTAATATTGTATTTGGATGGTTCTTTATGTAATCTTACCCTTCCCTCCCCCTTTCCTTTATTTCATGCTAGCCTCCACATATGAGAGAAACCATTGGACATTTGAGTCTCTGAGTTTGGCTAATTTCACTTAGCATGATTTTCTCCATTTCCATCCATTTACCAGCAGAGGCCATGATTTCATTCATTTTAGTAGCTGAGTAGAACTCCATTATGTGTTTGTGCGTGTGCATGTCTTATGTATGTATATATATATATATATATATATATATATGTATATATACATATGTCAATCATAATTTCTTAATCCCTTCATCTAATGATGGGTAAAATGCTATAGTGTTTTAAATCTCCACTATTATTAAGGCTCTTCTTTGAGTTCAGCATTGACCTCTTCCCATACATCACTTGTGAAACTATTTTTCCCATTCCTTTCTAGGGATTTGTAAGATTTAGCATCTTAGCGCATCTTGGTGCGAGCTCATCAGTTCTATGGCATGTGTTCCATCCACCACCGCCTACCACAGAGCTCAGGACAGGCAATGCTAATCAATTGCCATGGTCTTTCATCATCAGAGTCCCTCTCAATTCAGGGCTCTGGGCAGTCACTATCAATTGATTGGCATTAGCTCTTAAGATTGACTATTTTTATTGCCCCTAGCTTAGGGTCAATTACCAGACATTTTCCTTTTGGACAGAAAAGTCCTAGGAAAGGGTGATATGGAGATGTGTGGGTGGCCACGAAGGCTGGGAAGACACAGGGAAAAGAAGGATGATAGAACCAGGTGAAGACAGAGCTTATTTTTGGTAGCTTCGTTTTTTCTTCTTTGTAAGGATCCCTTCAGTTTCTCGGAGCTTCCTTTTCTTTGGATTCTACCATCCTGGCTCCCTTTCCCACCACAGATCAGGATGTTAGGAGGAGAGAATTGTTTACAGACCGAGGTACTGAAATAATTGCTCCCAGATTGAGGGCATTCCTTTGCTCTTAGGAAGCTGGTTTCTGTCCACGTGCAGGGGACACTTAGAGAAGCCTTAGCCTTCACAGTAGACTTTGTAAGAGCTTTAAAAACCCAGACACCTCTTCCACAACCTCTTCAGGACTGGGAACCTCATTACCTCATGAGACAGCTCATTTCATTGTTGAATGACCTAAGTGGTTAGAAAGTGGTCCCCTCACCCTGGGTTGAAATCTCTCTGTTTGACAAGTTCACCCATTAGCGCTGGTTCAAAGAGCATGTCTGCTTCCTCTTCCCCATGTCAGCCTTTCAAGTTGCCTAAAGATGGCTATCATGGGCTCTCGGTTTTCTCTTCTCTAGGCTATCTCATTCTCTGCTCTGCCTCCTGTAACAAAGCATTAGAGTTGAGTAACATCAAGGTAGTTAGTGACCTCCTTATGACCACTGCCCTCAGAAAAATGTGTAGTCTGACCTGTACAAGTTTGTGGAATATATGTGTTTTGAATTGAATTGGTCACTGAATCTTGTGATCTGGAAATTATTCTTCTATTTACATAACCAAGGAATTCTGTGTTTGCTTTTAAGATGCTGCTTTATCTTACCTCATGTTAAGCTTGTGGTCAGCTAAGACCCTTAGATTGCTTTCACAGAAACTATTACCCAACCTGCATTCAACTGATAGGAATTTATAAAATTGGTCATTATTGTTGCTAAACAGAAAGCCCTCTGGAGAACAAATAATTTGAAACTTGTTCATTCAAAACATATTTGTTCATACTGGCCATCTAGTGAACAGTTTGTCGGCATCAAATTTTATGTGTTCTTAGCATTTTGTCTTATTTTACAGATCAGATCATCCGATCACTCATATAATGAGCAGAGTAATTGTGGCACTAATTTTTATTATGAAAAATAAGAAGCAAAAAGAGCTTCCAAGGAAAATGGTTAAATTCAGTACATACCTCCATGAATGGAATATCATGAAACCATTAAAACCAATGAGTTAGGTCCATATGTAATGACACACAATGATCATCAAGATAAATTGCAAAAGGAGAAACAAAATTCATAACAAATTAGCTGGAATCTCATTTGTGTTCTAACAGTTAAACTAAAAAGTATTTAAGGTTTATATATATATATGTATCTGTGTATATCATGTATGTATACATAATATACATAATACATAAATGTAAAAAAGGGCTTAAAAGATACACAACAACTATTAATGGAAGTTCTTGCTGTAAGAGGTAGAGAAGAGTAAGAATACAGAATTATTTTTTTTCTTTCTATATACTTTCATGGTTTGGATTTTTACAAGCGAGTATTCATTTATTGCTTATATATTTTTAAGTTGTTTAATAGAAGACAGGAAATAAGTCCTAAACAAATATTAGGAAAAGCAAAGAATTCAAAGATGAATAAGGCACAGTTACTTTTCTTCAAAAAAGAAAAAAAATACCCATTGGAAGAAATGCACCACATGGATAATGATGGAATGACACAGTTCAGGGTGTTGGGGCATCGGATGAGGGAGAGGTTGACTCTGCCTGGAGCCATCCCTGGTTAGGTGGCCCTTGCTCCTTTTCCTACATGTGAAGATAACAGCTCAAAGATGGCCATGTATGAACCAGCAAGAGGCCCATCACCAGGACACCGAATCTGCTGACACCCTGATCTCTGACTGCCAGTCACCAGTGGGAAATTCTTGTTTACAGGATATTCAGTTTATGGCGTTCTGTTCCAGCAACCCAACAGGCTAAGACAATGGATGAAACTTGAGGACATTATGCTAAGTGTAATAAGCAAGTCACAAAAGAACTGCATCATTCCACTTACATGAGATACCTAGATTACTCACATTCAGAGAGATGCAAAGTAGAATGGTGGTTGCCAGGGGTTGGGGCGGGGGATGGAGAGCTATTGTTTAATGGGTACAGAGTTTCAGTTTTGCAAGATTGAAAGAGTTCTGGAGATGGCTGGTGGTGATGATTGTGCAACAATAACAATGTACTTATAATCACTGAACCGTACATTTAAAAATGATTGAGATGGTAGATTTCATGTTATATGGATTTTACCATAATTAACAAACAAACACACAAACAAATGGACGGAACATTTTGGTTCCTGCAGTCAGAAATGCCTAAACCTCTTCAGTGGATTATTTTATTTTTTCCTACAATTTACCATCATTGTACATATGGTCTGCATTTTGAAAGCTACACATATAAAACATGTTCCAATATAGAAAATATGGAAAACACAAAAAATCAGAAAGAAAATAATATCAACCAATTCCTTCTATCTGTGGATAACCAATCCAGTAATGGGGAGGTGGCATTTTGGTGGATTTTCTTAATCTTTTTTTTTTTTTTCTGGAGCATCACTCATTGATCCTCAGCCTCTTCTTCTCCTTCTTTCTTGCTGTCTGTCACTCAGAATACCAGAGACACGACAATTATTGCATAAAATAGCTACTTTTGGCCAGTTCTGGTCCAATCTGTGGCGTAGGTGACAAGTTATGACAGCCACTGGATAGGAGACAACTGGAGATTGCATCTCTCACAAGGTGGGTGTGCTGAATGCTCACTGGCCATCTAAATTGTCATGTGAAGTCTAACATACAAAAATAACAGGATTTAGAAGGTATTTGTCATATCTGGAATTAATTAGACTACCGGATTTTTAGACTCTGTGGAACTTCCCTTGTCTTAGAGCTCATTAAACTTCATTGTAATGAATAGTTAGATGCCTTTATTTCCTAGTAGACTATTCATCACTGTTGTATCCCCATTATATCCCTGGAGCATAGTAAATGCTCAATAAATACCATTGGAATAAATAAATTAATAGATACAATTTACATTCAATTTTATAGACAAGTCAAGGGGAACCCACATAAAGTATTATTTAAGATTATCATTTCTGGACTTAAATGATTTGCACTTGAATCAAAGGCTCTGCAATGTTGAAAAATTATTTAACTTCTGGAATTTTTTTTTTGTACCAGGAATTAAAAACCTAGGGGCATTTAACCAGTGAGCCACATTCCCAGAACTTGTAATGTTTCATTTTGAGACAGGGTCTCACTCAGGTGGTTAGGGCCTCACTAAGTTGCTAAATCAGGCCTTGAAATTCTCCTGCCTCAGCCTCCCAAGCTGCTGGGATTATAGGCATGAGCCCGCACGCCCAGCTGGAAATTTTTTAACTACAAAATGGGGATGAAAATGGTACCTATGTCAAATTAGTGTGTTAATTAATTGAGATAATCCATTATAACTTACTAACAAGTCTGAAATAGTCATCACTCAACAAATGTCACATCACATCCAGCTTTTTGTTTGATATTTTTATGAACATTTTCCTCTACCATTCAATTTTCCTGAAAAACTTGCATTTAGTGGGTATGTACCAGTCCATAGTGAAAATGCAGCTTTATTTACGGGTGTTAAGGTTATTTCTAAATTTTCTCTGTTTTAAATCAATGTTGAAAAAGTATCCTTGTAATGGAGAAGTTAGATGCTCAGGTTTAGTACCACACTGCCTGGGTTCATGTACTGACTCTCCTCTTAATAGCTGTGTTACCTTGGAAACTTAACACTTCTGTGCTTCAGAATTGGTGAGGTAGGGGAAATGGGAAAAATTCACAGGATTGTTGGGAGAATTAAATGAGCTAATGTATACAGGCTACTTATAATAATTTGGGAAAATTGCTGAATGAATGTTTCATATTATATATTATTATTCTTATCATAATCATTTCATTTATTATATTTCATGCTATTATATTATTACTGCTAATCTTTTAGTTCTTTATGCAGCTGAAGATTTTATTGAATCTGTGGGAGAAAACAGGTGTCTTTAGGATGAATGTTTATTATAACTTTGATAAGGAACCTCCAAGTCACATAGATGGTTTGGTGTTGGAAACACCTGGGCATCGTTAATCATTACAACTTGTGTTAATCATGACCATTTGACTGTGAGATCCGTTCCAATTAATTTAACATCTTAAAAAATATTTTTGGATCCTTGGTTGTTTATAATTTGAAAAGAGTAGCCAAGTGTTAACTCCTAAAAATGATCCTCCATTATCGTTTATAACCTGATACCTTATGTAATGATTGTCTTGTGCTTCTATACAAAGACTATTTGACATATGGATTCCCTTAATGTCATTAGTAAGAATGTCTTCCTAAATCTATTTTATGCCTTGGCTATCTTTGTAAATAAATATTATATTGATGACATGCACTTATAAATATTTAAGTGTTAGGAGTACTTAATTAAAAAGAGACCAAAGGCCATTGGTCTATAGGCTAAAACTCAAATCCTTTAAGACAGAGCGAAAGACTTGGCCAGTCTCCCCTCGGCTCACCTTTGACTTGCATCTCAGACCCTCCCGCGTTCACTCGCAGCCCACCAGCCACACCAGACATTTAGTAGTTTCCTGTTCATCTGCTGTTACCAACCTCACACATGAGATTCCAACATTCTGGATTCACTTCTCTCTTTTACCTGGTGAACTTCGAGTTACAACCGAGGAGTCAAAGCTAACGATATCGCCTTCCTCGTGACGGTGCTGTTAGGACTGAGAGTGAAAGAGTGTGACAGGTGAGAAGCAGTGTGAGTTCTTTTCCTTCCCTCAGGGTTAACCTTGACAGCAATAGTAACAGCTGTCATGTGGGCCAAGCTCTGTGCTGTTACCTCGTGTTGCACAAATTATCCCACTTAATCTTTTATTGCATTCAACCCTAACACATAGGCGCCATTACTGTCCTTGCTTTGCAAATAGGAAAACAGGCATGGAGGGTCATTTACTAGTGTGTGAATCAGGATTCACCAGAGGCAAATTCAGGCTGTTTTTGAAATTTATGTAACTGGGACCATGCCTATGTAACTCATGCACATGTAATTTATGTAACCGGGACCAAGACTCATACTTGTCTTCTTTCATGCAACATTATGACTGTGAGTTTTTTTTTTTTAAGAGTGAGGGACAGTAAGAGAGAAAGAGAGAGGGAGGGAGAGAATCAATTTTATTTAGTTTTCATTGCTTGGATACTTCACTTTGTATGTGGTGCTGGGGTTTGAACCCGTGTCCTTGGGTGTACTTGGCAAGCGCCATAACCACTGAGCCACCACTCCAGCCCCTTGACTGTGAGATTTATACACATTGTTGCAAGTGTCTTTTTATTGCTGTCTATAATTTGCACGTACTATAATTTATATAGTCTTCATTTGATGGGATTTGGATTGTTTCCATTTTTGTGGCTTTTATAAAAAATGCTGCTAGTTCATCCTAGTCCAGATATTCTTGTATTTATATATGTATCTATAATACATATATTTATAATATGCATTTATGTATGTATTTATAAATATATATGTATATATCTCTATCTATATATGTTGGTTTAATATCTGGAGTTTAACGGCCTGGTTCTAAGGTAGGCACAACTTCTTTAGAAGACACCACCAAATTGTTTTTGAAAGTGGTTGTACAACTTTAACTTCAAACCTGGAGTAAATAAGAGTCATTCCAGATTTTCACCAATACTTGGTATGTTCAGTTTCTTAAACTGTAGTTATTCTGGAGGATGTGCAGTAGTATCTTATTATGGTTTTAATTAAATTGTTCTAATGACTATTGATACTGAATTTTAAAAAAATCTTTATTGGCCAGAAGCATAATTATTTTGCGAAGTATCTGACCAAAGCTTTGCTCATTTCTAAAAACAGGTTTCCTGTTCTTTAAACATTGATTTATAGGCACTTTAAAAACCTCTGCTTTGGATACACATCTTTTTTTTTTTTTTTAAAGAGAGAGGGACAGTGAGAGAGACAGAGAAAGAGAGAAACAACTTTATTTAGTTTTTCACATGGCCTTAGCTGCTCCAACACTCAGTTGTGTAAGTGGTGCTGGGGTTTGAACCCGGGTGGTCGTGCCTGCCAGGCAAGCGCCAAAACCACTGAGCCACCTCTCCAGCCCTGGATACACATCTTTTGTTGGATATATGTATGACAAATACCTTCTTCCACTCTGTGGCCTCACTTCTTTTCATTTTCTTAATATGTATTTTGATAAACCTTTTCTTTTAAAGCATCTTGCACATTTCCACGGAGTCTACCTTATCCGTATATTCCTGTGTGTTCAGAGTTCTCATGTACTCTACAGATTCTGCACCCACCTCGAGGTCATGAAAGTATTTGCTTGGGTTACCTTTGTTTTGTCTTTTGTGTTTAGTTCTGTGGTCCACTTTGAACTCATTTTTGTATATGATGTGAGGTGAGATTTAGGCTCTGTTTTGACATGTGGCTGGCTAATGGTTCTAGCATCGCTGATTGAAAATTGTCATTTCCCATAACATTTGCACCTTTGACGTAATTCAGGTGACCACATTCCATGTAGATCTGAGGTCCTAATCTGTTCCACTAATCTATTTGCCTATCTTTACACCAATATCATTGTTCAACATAGCACAGATTTACAGTAAGTCTTGATATCTGAAAGTAGCCCTTCCCCAATGAAGTTATTCCGTAAAATTATCTTCCTTGATAAACATCTTTTAATTAAGATACGAGGCTGGCAAACAGTATGCTGGAAATGGCTCATTTTGGCCTGTTTCTCTAGTAATGATTTATTTATGTGTAAAATTGTAAGTCATTTTATTTTCCATCAGCACTTTTATCTCCACAGTTGTCTGGTTTCTGTTACTGCTGATTGACATAAGTTCAATTATACCTCACAGTTGTATATAATTTTTTTTCACTCTCACGGCTTTTCGGATATTCTAATTATCCTTGATGTTTTATAGTTTGGGTACAGTGAATCTACTTAACCTACTTGGTCACTGCGCATGCACTTTTTGAAAAATAAACTATTTTGGAACACTTCTAGATTTACAAAATTATTGCAAAAATAGTACAGAAAGAATTCTGTTTACCCCATATCCAGGTTTCTCTATTACTAACATATTAGTATGATACATTTGTCCCAATTAATGAACCATATTCCACTTAGTCATCAGGTCTTCGGTTCCTCTTGTTTATGACAGTTTCTCAGGCTCTTTTGTTTTTTTTTTTGTTGTTGTTGTTTTTGTTTTTTTTTTTTTTTTGAGAAGGAGAGAGGGGCTGGAGCAGTGGCTCGGGCTTACAACGCTTGCCTGGCATGTGCAGGTACACAGGTTCAAACCCCAGCACCCACTTACACAGCTGGCTGTCACAGCAATTAAGGCCATGTGAAAAACTAAATAAAAATTGATTCTTTCACTGTACTTCTCTCTTAAAAAAAAAAGAGAGGGAGAGAATCAATTTTTTTTAGTTTTTCATGTGGCTTTCATTGCTCCAACACTTCATTGTGCACATGGTACTGGGGTTTGAACCCGTGTCCTCACACATGCCAAGCAAACATTGTAACCGCTGAGCCACTGCTCCAGCCCCAGTCTCTTCCATTTCTGATGACCTCCACAGTTGTGAAGATGACTGCTCAGGGGTTACAGTGATGCCTCAGTGAGGGTTTTCTGATGTTTTTCTCATGACTAGACCAAGGTAATGTGTATTTTGGAGGATGATCACACAGGTGAAGTCCCATTCTCATCACGTCAAGGGTAAATACTATCAACATGACTTCACTGCTGATCTTAGCCATGATCAAACGGCTTGAGGAAATGTGTGCCAGGGTTCTGTACTATAAAAATTACTCTTGAGTTTTTCCTCCCTGTCCAGATGGTACTGTTTGGAAGAAAGTCACTATGTGCAGTCCAGTTAGTGAGGAGCTATGTTCCATCTCCACAAGGACAACGTATCTACATAAATTAGCTGGAATTCGGCGTGGGAGAAATGTCTATTCTCTCCTACTTGTGTTTCTAGTCAATCATTTATGTATATCAATATGAACTTATGGATAGTTTTATACTTTGGCTTAAAATGTAATACGATTTTGTTTTCTTGGTCAAATGTTCCAGCTTCGACCCATGGGAGCTATTCCAGGTAGCTCCTATATTCTTTTTTATACTTCCATCACTGCATTTTTGATAAAATATTTTCTTACTTTCTGGCATTACAAAATACTCCAGACTCATCTTGTGTGCTTCCTTCCCCATTCCTAGAACCAGCCATTTCTGGAAAGAGCCGATTCCTTTCATTGGGGAATGGTATTAGAAACCAAGATCCGGGTGCTGGGTGTGCTCTGAGGCGCACTTCTGGCATCAGGTTGTCTGGTTAAAATTTGCAAACATGGTGGCTGGAGCAGTAGCTCAGCAGTTGCGGTGCTTGCCTGGCATGTGCAAGTACACGAGTTCAAACCCCAGCACCACGTACACAACCAAGTCTCCGAGCACTGAGAGCCCTCATGAAAAATTAAATAAAATTGATTCTCTCTCTCTCTCTCTCTCTCTCTGTCCCTCTCTCTTTAAAAAAATAAAAACATTTGCAAACATTATATCTTTATATACCTGCTTCATTTTCTCCATTCTTCTGGAACTCACAAAAAGTTAGTTGAATCTCAATTTATCCATCTCATAAATGAGATTCCTTTTTGCTTTGTATTATTTCCTCCTTTTTTACGTCCTCTTCTGCATCTTTAACATTTTGGTGAATTCCTCAGTACTGTATTCCCATTAATAATATTCTCTCTGTCTCAAGCCAAGATTATTATTTTATTACGGTTCAAATTTTACTTTAGCATATTTTTTCTTTTCAAGATTTGTAATCAGTCCCCCCCTCCAACTCTTTCTTTTGTTACTTCACTCAGACCAGATTAACTAGTCAGCTGCTGGCTTTGACAAGGTCTCAGTCTTAAGGTTGGGTCTACTTTTGTACATTACTGTAAACCATTAGCTCACATTGCACCCTGTTTTTCTCCCTCAAACTTTAATATAAAGTGAAGAGCCTGCTTAGGCCTATGGTCTTAAGTAATGAGCCAGTTCCTGTTCTCTGTATTTAAAACTTTTTATCTCCAGGAGCTGAACTTCAGCAGCTACTTTACAGTGCTGGCTGAAAACTCCAAAATGTTGTCTAATATTATGCTTTCTTTTCAGTTACGTCAAATGATACATGTTTCCATTTTGCTGTAGTAATAGAAGGTTTTCTCTTAAAATTATTTTTATTTATTAAAATAAATAATTAAAGAAAGGTACAAAGTAGACATTAATGCAAATAAAATAAAGATGACTGAAGTTTGAGAGACCTAACACCGAGCCGCACAAGGTCCCAGGTCTGAGTGTTCTTGGTAGAATATTGACAGGCCTCAAAGCTGAATCCCCCTCATCTTCCAGGTCATCACACCGTTTCCTTTCTGCAGAGTAACAGGGACAGATTGCCTCGATGCCATTAAAGAATACCTGTCACTGTTCAGCAATGAGACATAGGTCTGGGACATCATGTGTCCAATGGTGCTGATGCAGGCAGAACATGAAAGCTACTTGCCTGAAGGACATGAAAATTAGAGACCTTCTCAGATGCGCACTTGTAGGGATGGCTGCAGCTCATGCTGACTGGCCAAGGACAGCCATCCCATGTGGTAAGGGAGTCAGGGCACTGATGCTTGGTATTAGGGATGGGAAATCCTAGACCCTTTCCTGGCACAACAACTGACTCTGAGGTTTGGGGATAAATGACTACTACAGATGTGACTCACCGCACTTGGGAAATTCTCAGCTGCAGCCTGCACTTTAAGAAAAATTATTATTATCATCTCTGACTAATAACAAGCAAACCCAAAGTGAAAAAATAACTTTGTGGGAGATGAAGAGAAAGTTGGGTTTTTTTTTCTTTTTTTTTCTAAGATTCATATTGAGCTGAAAAGTGCAATAAGGCAAATGCAGAGAAATGCAGATAACAAATCTTAAAATATTAACCAGGTAATTATGCTAATTAACAATTAATTCTATCTATGCCCATCACATTTTATCTAAAATAGCATCACAGGCAACAGTTATTGCTGCAGACCTCTGAAAGTTAATTAAAATCATTGAGACAGAACCACCAAAAGACCATCTTTTCTTTTTTTTTAAAATTCATTTAGGTTTAAATAATCAATTTTCATTCTGAAATCTGAAAATGTACTCCAAATAGAGACTTTGAGAGCCAGGAGCAGAAACAGGATTTCCTCCCTATTATCAGACTTCTGTTGCTACCTATAGCAGCCCTGAGTGTTTGATTGAGTCGGTCTGCACAAGAGGCAGGTCATCGTGGCCTCATGTCCCCGTGTCTCCCAAATTCTGATTTCTCTGGTCCCTCGGCCTAAAGCAAAGGACTGCCCTGCTATGAGATGGAATCCCCGCCATCTCAACATCTGCAGTTCTAACGTGTTCTCAGTTCTTGTTCTATCCAGGAGCCTAGTGGAGGTGTAAGCTGAGGTGCAAACTAAACTGATCCGGTTGCTCGTGCCTCCCTGGCTCATTTCTAGAGAGCAGGGACCCTAGGGGAGCTGTCTGCAGAGCATCTGCGGCCTGAAGCTGGGGATACAACTCCAGGTAGCTGAGGAAACCCTGTCTTCAGAGGCCTGTCACATCACTGGGGCAGGGGGTCCTCCTCAGCCAGTCTGTGAACTTTCCAAGGCTGGGCTTTTACTTTCTGTCCATCATTAGGTAAAACCAAGCCTGAACAATTCAGGGCCCACTTCCTCCCCCTCATAGAGCCACAAGCCACTGTTTGGTGAGGTGTCTGTGAAGTGGTTCTCTGAGCATTCCAGAAGGAAAAGGAATTTAAGCTGCTGCTAGGTGCAGTCGCCTTCATTGAGAACTCTCTACAAATGCATGTTTTCCCTCCTTCTCTTGATTCGTGCTTTAGTTAGTTGTTTTTTTTTTTTTTGCAACTAAAAGACCCGACAAGGACAATTTTAAGGGAAAAGTTTATTTGGGGGCTCACAGTTTCAGAGGTGTTAGTCCATAGGCAGCTGGCTCCATTCCCTGGGGCTTGACATGAGGCTGAACATCATGGCAGAAGAGTGAGGCAGAGGGAAGAGGATCAAGGCATTGCCAGGAAGCAGAGAGACTCCACACCAGACACAAAGAATATACCCAAAGGCACGCCCCCAGTGGCCCACTTCCTCCAGTCACATCCTACCTGCTTTGGGGGACATTTTTCATCCAAACCATAACAATTGTGTTCAATAATTTTTGTCCAGAAAATTAAAGATGATATAAGCACATACTTATGCAAAATTTATGATTTTGGATCTGCAACTATAGTAGCCAAACTCTTTGTCAATCTTCAAGTGATTCCCAGGATTCATTAATTCTACCAAATGGTTGCTGTAACATGTGTTTGGAATACATTCCCTTTGTCTTTTATGAAGTATAAATTGATGGACTGATCTATGTTTATTGATCATCACCCACGGTCATTGCACTGTAGCAGGTATAGTAGAGAGGGGTACCGAGCTAAGGAAGGCATGACAAATGGATGACCTTCATGTGTTTTGCCTTGCTTCATCTCCACTACATCCACTAGACAACTGCTTTCCCCTCCTCAGGCCTGTGGTGGCATTGGGATCATGACTGATCAGAGCTTGGAAGACAGCAATATCATCCATAAGTGCAATCTTATTTGTGCACTTGTCCCAGAATACCAGTTCCAAGAGACAGGGACTCTAATTCATCTTTCATTCTCTGTAACAGCTGGCATAGAGCCTAGCACCCTATAGGTCTCAAAAGTATGTTCTGAATTATTTTGCTGGCACTAGCCAACCAATTCTAACAGATGACATTTGTATAACTGTCAGGGACAATTTACACTTTACATTTCCAATGCTTTTAGGCCATGGCAATAAAGCACTGAGTTCTTTCTTTGCAAGTCTGTTTTCTCTTTACATCATTTATTGATTTGTATATGTGTGTTTTAAGTAACCAGGCCCTAATTAAGCCAACCTATTCTTGAACAACTTATTGTTGACTTTCTAAAAATTAAATAAATCGTAGTTTCTTTTCTATAGCTCGAATTAAAACACATCACTGAAATTAAAGTAAGCCTACAGGAGTGCTATTAGCATATTCAAAGCCAAATGTTGATAATAACGGTATTTACTTACTGAAATTTAGCAGTATTCATTCAGAAACAACATGTAGCTCTAACTGCCTGAGATCGAATAATGCAAGGTACTTTCAGGTTCTGTACTCTAATTAGGCAGGGAAAAAACAACTCCTTTGCCTCTTATTAACTATCTCCTTGCCATTATTTTCCATGTCACTTTAAGCAGAATATCCATTTGAAAGAGTTAGTAGACTCCTGGATTTTACCTGAAGATTGAAAATTTTATTTATTTATTTACCTTTAAAAAGTAAAAAGAGGTCCCAGTGGTAGCAGACTCAGTTAAATTTTCTTTCTAAGCAAAACTTATGCATATGTTTGAAAATTGATTTGCTTTATCCATTTGCAAAGGCCTTGGCAAGAGCAAGATAACAAATGGGATTCAATGAAAAGGATTTTATGTAAACCAATTCCGATCATGTAGATTTTCCCTAGGGAAAAACCTATCCTGACTCCATTGTAGAAGTGGGGAAGTCTCTTCCATCAGCCTAATATGTTTGTCTTTATCAAAATTTGCAATAGTGTCCTACTTAGAAGAGTCCAGTTCAGTGTGGGGTGATGGTTGAGGCTACAGCCTTTGAGCTCTGCACATATCTTTAGTGGCAGATAATAATAAACTACCAAAGCTGAACAGGGCCCTAGGTGCCACACAGGGTAGTGGTCCTGTTTCACAGATGTGAAAACTGAGACTCGGGGAGCCAAAGGCTTCTCAACCTAGCTGATCAGTGATTATTCATTCTGTTCATTCAACACATTCAGTAAATGCTGCCTGCACATTCCTCTACGCCAGCTCTACTCCTGGTGCAGGGGGCAGAGTAATGGCTAAGACAGGTATGGACTTTAGCTTCATGGAGCTTATACTCACTAAGATTATACCTTACGTAAGAAAATAAAATACAGTGATGGACAAGTAACTGGGAAGGGTAAGGACATCTGCGAAGGTAAAGTTTTTTTCTGAGACATGAATAAGGACTAGACACAGGGGAATCAAAGGATGGGGACAGGGATCATTCTAGACAAAGGAATAGTCGGCACCCAGGTTTTGAGAAGGGAAAGGACCTGTGATGTATAAGGGATGTCCAAGCTTGATTAGCATCAGAAAGAGAGAAAGAGATGTGATTGGAGGGATAGAGTAAGGCCAGTCCATGAGAAGACTTATAGGTCATGGTAAGAAGTATTGGGGGTAAGAAGTAATTGGGTAATCACTTTCATTAGCAAAATTACCTTTTTTAAATGGCATTTTCTTTGTTGCTCTTGTTCTAATGGAGGTTATAGGGACTAGGATTCTGATAAGAGTCAGAGATGGTCCAGCACAGATACTGGCTAGTTCCTGTACCTGCAAACCAACTCCTTTGATTTGTCAATAACTCTCCTGCAACCCTCTGGGCACGAATGAAAGAGGTAGTGGTGTTATACCCATTAGACAAACAAGTTATGGTAAGACCAGATTTTAGCCACAAACAAATTATTTCAACCAAAAAATAATATCGTGATCATCTTTGAGCGCACTGTGACACAGGTTATCTAAGTGTGGACAAAAACAAAACCATTAAGGCCTGCTGTTGATGAAACTGATGCATTTGTCTCCTCCCCCTGGTCTGGCTGGTCACCCCAGTTGAGACCCAACGCACTTAAGCCACCCCACACAGATGAGAATCTCTTCTGATTGCACCACAGACTGATAACACAGAGGATGGTAATCAGTGAGTCAGTGCCAACCTCATAGAAATGGGACAAGTGAGAACTACAGGTGCTGGACTTGGGGCTCATGGGACCCCATACCACCTTCAAAGACCTAGAATGCCAGGATCTGCCTAGCTGGTTTCTGTGGCTGTCATACTTAATGCTACCAGCTCTTACCACTGGGGCTAACATGACACAGGGTACAGAACAGGGTCAGCACACACCTGGAGAAGAAAACACATGACCTAAATGATATCTGGCCACCAGCCATCAAAGTGGCTGAGACATTGCATAAGCATTCACATGCCTGGGCCTTCCCAACCCGCAGTTGAGGCTCCCATTAGACAGAAAGAGCACTCAAGTTCAGCACCCAGAGACCTGGCTGAGAATGCGCCTCTGCCTCCTCTCTAGCTGTGTGACCTTAGGTAAGTCACCTGGACTCTCTGTGAGGCTCGCTTGGCTTTTCTGGGCTGTGGGAAAGGTGAGTGAGGACTTGTCAACATCATGCAGTTATATATTGCAAGTCTCAAATGAAGTAATGTGAACGAAAGGGGAGAGTGTCACCTAAAGTGTCCTGTACAGCTTTACTACCATGGGGAAGCGTGGGAATCTGGAAGCCTATCAAAGAGTTGGCATGGATAGTGAAAGGATCAAAGGTAGAAATCGCAGGGACAGTCTGCGGGAACTGAGATTTTGTCCATGTTAAATAGAAAAGGCCAAGGGCCATCTTTCAACCTATGACTGGTTCTTACTCACAACATTGTGACTAAGTTTTTTCAGGTCTCCTAAGGAGAAAACAAAATAAAATGTGTAATAAAAGGGGGTGTATTCTGCCTCTGAAGAATGTCTTGTGAGAGTTTTAAATCTCAGGGTGAGTTGCTAAAGCAACTTTGGTGCTCCTCCTCTCATGGTGTTTTGGAGGAACTGGCACTTGAGTGTGGTTGATTTCAACTGTGATTCTGGCTGAAGACAGGGGAAGACACAACAGACTGAGTGTGCACTTTCTGGGTTCCTAGAATAAATTCACACGAATTTCCAGCATGTGAACTCTGTGAAGACAGGGAATTCCACTCACTAGTGCTTTCCAAGCCCCTAGCATGTTACCTGCATGTAGAAGGTGCTTAGTCAATATTCACTAAATATATTAAGGAACACTGTGTGCTTGTCTGGGTGTTTGGAAGTTAAGTCTGGCTCACCTGCCTGCTTATCTATTGTCCCTGCCTTAGCAATGTATAGGCTGAATCTATTATAGCAGTGGTTTCCAGACCCCAGGAGAACTGGACAAGGTGTGCCAGTTCTTTCTATCAGGGAATTGCATGGGTAGAAAGAGTCCAGTCTACTCAGGCTCATCTAGAGCCACCCAACTTTGTGTGTGTATGTGTGTGCGTACGTGTGTGTGCGTGCGTGCATGCATGTGTGTATTTCCGGTTGTCATTTTCCATTTCCTTGGTAATAGTCGGCATGGTTTGCCATTACACGAGAGCACTTCATGATGAAATGTCTGAAACACAGGAAAGCCTGGGACTAAGTTCCCTATCAAGACACCTTCCATCCCTAGGACAGCTGAGTAACGCAGCATGTTTCCTGTGTCTCTTCTTTCATGAAATCTAAACAGAGAAAAGGAAGAATCCAAATTGTTCTAGTTTTCCTCTTTTTGAAATTGCCATGGGCTGTTGCCTAAATAATTGTATTTTTTAAAAAGCAATCTCTAATTTTAAAAGCCTGGAAGTTGCCAGGTCTCTGGGGAGACACTGATTGTGTGCTTACAAGGCCATTGATTGAAATTGTTCTGTGACTCAGTGGTGAGCACATCGGAACCACAACAGTCTCTCCGGCCCAGCAGCCCTTGAGCAGAAACATGCATTCTAGTTAATTGCTGGGATTCAAGGAGGAACGTGGCTATGTGTCTAGCCTGTGATTAGCATCAGGAGAAGCAGAGCTGCCAAAGACTAGGTCCAAAGGCCACAAGCATCTGGGGGATGCTGCCCCATCTCCCATCTCCTGTTGAAAAGGAGTATGACGCTCTGTGCTACTTTTTGGATATGAGGGGGAAAGAAACTGCTTTGAAACGGCTTCAGGTCTGTCAGGAAGCAAACGGATTCAACTCAACTGCTGATGCCCTGCCAAAAATTTGCTTCCTTCTCTACCCCTTCTATATTCACTCCTGCAACCCAACAACCATCCTGGGAGACAATCAGATTTGCAAAGTGGGTCCTGCTCTCCAGAATATGTTGTTTACCCCCTTCTTTTGATCCTCCACAATGCTCTGGCCATGGGCATGTAAGGCAGGTAAGCCCAGCCCCATTTTAGAAATGAAGAGAGAGACTCAGAGCAGCTAAGTGGCTTGTCTAGTTACACAGGCTAGGGAGGGTGGCTACTGGAAGCGCAAGTGATGGAGTCAGACTGTTTGAGTTCACATCTCGGCACTGCCACGTAATTCCTTCAGTGACTTGGGCTTTGGTGACTCTGTTTCCTCATCTTTAAAATAGAAAAAATAATGATACATGCTTCATGGGATGGTCGGTGGATTAAGAGATAAGGTTTCACAATCTGCAGAGTGCTTAGTACACTTCAACACTTAAAAATTAACTGTAATTATTAAGAATATCATTATTAGGGGCTGCAGGAGTGGTAGCTCAGCGGTTACAGCAATTGCCTGGCATACAGGAGGACGCAGGTTTGAACCCCAGCACCATGTACCACGTGTACAACAAAGTGTCAGAGCAATGAAAGACACATGAAAAACTAAATAAAATTGATTCTCTCTCTCTCTCTCTCTCTCTCTCTAACTGTCCCTCTCTGAAAGAAAGGAAGAAAGAAAGAAAGAAAGAAAGAAAGAAAGAAAGAAAGAAAATCATTATTACAGAGAGGCCACCATTGAGCCAATTCCTAATCTAGTACTTTTTATATTGGTTTTGCACCCAATACCAGGTTCTTGCATTCACCCTCTGTGCCATCCTTTCCCGTTGCCCACACCATCTCTGTCACTCAAAATAGTGAGAACTCAAACTTTCTTTCTAAACACTGTAGACTTTTTGGCTGCTGTGTAGTGTTCTGGCAGGCACAGGGGATGTGATGTCTGTACATCTTTACAGCATATGTTCAGAAGTATCTTCAGATACTGGGAAAGAAAATCCTGTTTCTCACGACTGCCACCAAAGGCTTGAGTGATGTGACTGTAGTAAGCACAGCTGGTTTCTCTCAGCAGCTGCCATCAATACGAAATAATACCGTTAGCCAGTAGCAGAGGAGGAAGTAAGAAAAGGGGGTCTCAGGGCTCTTTGGCCTGTATTCTCTGCATTCCCCAGGCCTCCTGCACAGTCCAGTAGTAGGTGGGAGGAAGAGTCAGGCAGGAGGGGACAGCCTAAATGTGGCTTCCAGGAAGCCCTCTGCTCAGTGGTCCTATCTGAATGCAGATGGGGAGGCTCAGAACATAATGATTGAAACTACTGCCAAAGGGGATATCTGAGAACCCCTTTCAGAAGATGCGGAAATATATGTGAAATGCATCTCCCAGAGAAACTGCTGGGCACAGTAGGTAGTAGGATGGGTAGAATTAATTGGGAGTTATCTGATGAAGGCCAGGCCTCCTCCTCTCTTATTGTGGGTTCTGTGTGAAATTGGACAAGCTATGTATCCTCTCTGAGCCTTAGATCCCTGTCCATAAAACTGGAAAAAAAATAGTTCTGTTTTTCAAGTTGGTTCTGAGGAATCGAGCAATGAACTTTGAACATCATAAAGCAGGCCTTCAGTAACAGTCATAATTTAATAGCAGACAATTATTGAACACTTACTATGTACTAGTATACCACGGGCTTCATGTACTGTTATATTTAATCCTCAAAACAACTCAATGGTCACTTGGTCCTGTTTACATATGAGGAAACAGAGGCACAGAGAGGGGAATGGCAGAGTTAGGATTTGAACCAAGTACCACAGGATTTGAACTCACACCACATGAGCCTCCAGAACCCGTAATCCTAACCATACGAAATGGTGACTATTCTTATTGAGATTATTCAGTTGAATTATAAAAATATTTGTTTGGTTTTGTTCAAGTGCTAAAAAACAACTCCTCTGACAACAGACTTGCCTAATCCCTTTGTCTATGCAAAACAAAGCTTCTATAAGTCTGATATTATTTGGAAAAAAGAAAAGTGCTTCTTATAACCTGGTGATATAAGTTAGCAGGCTAATGATATGAACATTAAAAAATCCATTGGTTCCCTAGTTGTCATGAACTTTACTTTCATACAATTATAGATAATAAATATATAATCTGAAAGATTAAAACATAAAAGCATAAACAAATGATTCTGAATGGAGATTTCTCTTTGAGTTTTTGTGATCAGAAAACCTACTACTTATTAACCTAAACTCCAGGTTGATATGTGCCTTGTCTTAGACAATTGTGATTAATGATGCATTGGTTCACCTTATATTTTTTTGCCAGGGCTGGTACAGTGATCTGTAGATCTGACATGTGTTTCCACATGTCAGAAATGCGGCACTTACACACTCCATTCATTTTAAATGGAACAAAATTCACATTGTCATTTCCTTATGAAAACAGACAACTAAGGAATGTATTTCATTAAGACTGTCACTGAGACACAATGCTGATGCCAGTAAGCATTTCGGTATACATTCTCCTGGATGAAACCTTATTGGCACGTTCTTATTCATTTACAGAAGCTGAGTGGTAAGAAAAGATATTGAATTTAAAAATTATGCCTCTTTCATTAGCCACAAAAAATAATAGCAGAGAAAAGGGAGACTCACAGAAATTAAAAGCTCTCTAGAGGGGCTCCCAGAAAGGCTCCCAGTTTTGGCCACTTGTAGACCAGATGCACTAGGCATGCAAGGTGAACTGGAGGTTTGCACCCACACTGGAATTTCTCTATCCCACAAATGCACGGTGCTTTCTCCCTCCTTGGGGGCTTTCCACACCTGCTCTTTCTCCCTGGAATGCTCTTTCCACAGATCTTCCACCTATTCTTGCAGATCCTTCAGATCTCTGTTTTAAGAAGCCTTCCTCAGCCTCCTAGACTAGATTAATCCTTCATCCTTTTCTTTCATTGATATCAAAGGTAGTCATTGTAACATTTTTGTGATGCAAGCTCCAGGCTTTGATGTGGCACTAGACATATAGTAGATGCTCAAGAAATATCTAAAGGGACCCTGACTGCCTGCCACATTGAAAAAATAAGATCCAAAGGGGCTTTATCTCCTCTTATCTACATTATTTATGTGAATGACATATGATTTCAGTGCACATTAGACTGGTGCAAAGCAATGCTTTTCTCAGACTTCACAACTTTGATTGATATAATCTGGGCTAGGCTTCTAGCCCCTGGAATTACCAGAGTAGTACTGAAATCATTTACCAATTTTCTCAGCACACCTGCAAGAAGGCTTGCCTGGATGGCAGAGTTGGGAAATGGCCTGATTTTCACTGACTGCACATGTCCTGTGCCATTTGAATTAGAAATCTGCACCCTTGTGTGTATCCACAGTTAAGGGAAATTCTGACACTCCTTTGACTCCTATTCCAGTAGCAGTATTACAATGAAATGAATGAAAATGACAGTACAATAGGTAGAGTCTATAATGATGTTCAAACATGTTCCTTAGTAAATTAAAACGCAAATGCTAAACTTTTTTTACTCTATCTCATGACTGTGATCCTGTGAATGAGAATTCAAGACTTGGGGCGGGGGTACTGAAAACCATCCTAAGAGAAGACAACTATGTCCACTGGCTGCCTCCCCCTGCTCATCCCAACTCACTCCCAGCCCTAGGACCGAGCCTACTAAAGGGCTTCTCTGCTTTCTGCTTATTTTGCTTCTTTCGTCTGGAATCTGGATAAAGCAAATTGTAACCTGGCAGCAATTTGCTGCTGTTATTAATCCCGATACATCCCATTTACTTGGGCAATTTTGACAACTCTATTTTTTAAGAAAGTCATTTTTTAATCAATCAAAAACAAAAATGTTCCAATGCTTAAGGAGGAATTGTGGTTCATCTTTGTATTCAACTCCCACATTCCTCTCTTATCATCCACCCTCCCCACTCCACAGGATCTTGCTCAGCAATCACCTTTAGAATTATATTTATCCCCTCTTTCTTGTTTCACTTCTTCTTGTCTCCAGGAAGGATACTTTGGGGTTGACGTTTCTTATGACAGTACCATTAATGATGTTTTGTGCCAAGCCGGTTATTTTAGCCATATCACAGATCTGGAGAGTCCCCAAACTAGAATTCTCCCTTTACACTTCAGAGGCATGTCTATGAACAACCCTATCTCCCTTGCCCTTAGAAAGTTCTGGCCTCAGCTTCTTTTTCCTCATAATGTCAAAGGAGACGAAATTGACAAAAGTGACCTGTTTCTTCCCTAGTGGGCTGAGCCAGTCTCCCAACCCTCAAAGAATTGCTCACTTTCTGGCATTGAGTTTTCCAGAGTGCATGATGTAGCAACCAGTGCACTGTACCTGGATTCAGAAAACCCGGTGGCAAGTTTGAACTCGATCATTTACCAGCTGCATAAGTTTAGGCAAGTCACTCTGCTTTCTGACTCTATCCACGGGATGTTTAGCTTGAAACGAGTGCTCTTTGATTTTGTTTCATTGTCTGTGCTATCCATATTTAAGAGACACTCTTTTTAAAAAAAAAAGTTACAGGAAGTATCTACTGACCAGTTTTTTTTTTTCCTGTGGAGGCCAAGGAAAGGCTACCAAAGATTGGCCTCAGGCACCCTCGAGGCGCCTGATCCGCCTTCCTGCAGCTCCTGGTTGCGTGGCCCCCACCCCAGCTCTGGCGCTCCTACCTGAGGTGTGAGTCCTTGTAAAGTTCACAATTCCAGAGGGTCAGTTACTCCCATTTACTCTAACACGCTTTCAACGCTACTCAGTGCGGCCTCCTCCCCGCTCTTAATCGTATTGGCCTCTTGCTCCGTGAAGGCTGCACGGTTGCCCCTTGTTGGGCCACCCCCAGTAGTTGTCCTGCCCTCCAGTTTTGTTCGCCTGGCACTTGAGCGTCCAGGAGCTCCCCCTCGGGGCGGCGCAAGGCTGCAGCCCGCCGGTTGTCAGCAGCGCCGGCCAAGAGGAGGCCGCTGCAATTCGCCTGCCCGCCCGCTCGCCCGCCCACGTGTACCGAGAGGAGCGAAGCCAGGGCAGTTGCCAGGCCAGCGCTTGCCACCGGTGGCTGCCTCACCTCTGGGGCTGGCGGGGGCCGTAACCTGAGCCCCTCCGCCCGGACCTACATTTGCATAATCCAGCTACCCGCTTTCTTTTGGATACAGGCTGGAGATGCGAGTCGGGTTCCCCTCCGAGGCGTCGTCTTGCAGGTGGTCAGCGCGGGGACCACGGGACCGGCCCGAGCGCAGGCGGAGCGGGCTGGCGCACGTGGTAAGCGAGCAGCTTTCTTTTCTTTCCTTAAAAACTGGATTTTACACGTTTTTTCCTGGGGGTGGGGTTCCTACAGAGGTACTAACCTTGTTGCGATTTCTTTTATTTTCATCCCCAATTTGAAAAGAGCGCGCAGAGCAAGCAACAAACTTTACCAAATTTGTTCTGGGCGTTTGAAGTCAGGGAGATGGCCGGTCCCTGGAGACCAGATTTTGAGGTGGGCAGCGAGAGAAGCAGGGCTCAGATAGATGAGCATAAGCGGCTTCTGGGTGCCCCAGGCTCCAGACGGTCTAGCCCTAGAGTCCAGGAGGGAGCTGGCGCGCGGAGTCGGCGGCAGTGGCAGGTGAGCGGCTGGAGAGCGCCTGCAGCGCCGCGCTCCCTCCACGGCGTGGCGCCGTGGCTCCTGTCCGCCTCGGTCCCCTCCAGCCTGGGGCGGCTCAGGGTCGGGGAGGCAAAAGGGACGAGCCCGGGCCTCAAGGCTTCCCCCTTGCTCTCTATCCTCGGCCTCCACGACTTTGGAGAGGGAAAAGGTGGAGGCACAAAAGAGAACGGGCTAGGCAGGCGCCGGCGCGCGGGGCTTGGGGAACCTGGGATCAGCCTCCCGGAGGACCCTGGCCAGGCCCGGAGCGCTTCTGGTGCGGGCTGGAGCGCGCTGGGAGGTAGGAGCCTCGCGTCCAGTGAACCAGAACACGCCGTTTAAAAGTTTTTAAAAATTGCTTTGGGAACCGAACAGAAAGGTTTCCCGGGGTCAGTTTTCTTTTTAACTAGCAAAGGGAAACACGTGTAGGACGATGGCGGCCCGTAAAGCTTTGGGGACACCGTTTGCTGTCACTGAGCACTATGCCGAGGTCACCGAGGTGGTTCTTGGAGAGGGTGAAGGAGAATGTACCTCCTAGTGTGCGTTCTGGAGTAAGACTTGGGTGCACACAGGACGCACCTCTGGGAGAGTTTGGTCGCTGGTTTCAGGGGGTTTGGGGGCGAGAGGGAGAGGTGAGGCGGTGAATGTGAGGATGGTGTTTTCGCAGAAAGTAGACTCTGGGGAGCTTTGGCGTCCGCTCTGCCGCCCGGGGACGCAGTTGGCTAGCGGGGCGCACTGGCGCGCTCTGTCAACAGGGAGGTGTGTAGCACAAGGTGTGTGAGTGGGTGTGTGAAGAGGGCAGCGGAGGAGGGAGTGTGTGTAGCGGAAGTGGAGTGAGTGTGTGTGTGTGTGTGACGGGGCAGGGTGAGTGTCTGTCCAAGCCTCCATCTGGACGCCCCCACGCAACCGACCGCCCAGACGCGCTGGGAAGCGAGCCCGATCAGTGCAGCAGCTGAAGGGGGGCGGGGAGCGCGCGGGCAGAGGAAGAGGACGTCTCCAGCTAAGGAT
>PVKS010022176.1:0-34108 GCA_004027875.1 Aplodontia rufa | reverse complement strand
CTGTCTTCATTTTCGGAGGTTCTTTCTTCATTGGCAGAGGTTCTATTTTCTACTGAAGTTAATCTATTATTAAATTCTTGCATGGTCCCTTTCATGTCATTGACTACAGATTTGAGGTCTGTAACTTCCTTTTTGAGAGAATCTATTACTGTAATAATCGAGTCTTTCAAATCTTGGATTTTCTCCGTCATTCCCTTCATTATCTCTTCTTTTAAGTCGATGATCCTTTTTGTTGTCAGCTCATTGATATATTGTTCTAGATTTTCTTCCCAGTCCCTGGCCATAGCCCCCAATATCAGGGGAGTTTTGGGATTGTGGTGAACCTCTTCAAGTTTTATTTCTCATGCTTGAAGAGATTCTTCTCTCTTATTTACCAGGTGAACCTTTTGTGGGAGCACTACAGGTTCTGTGGTTCTTTTTCCTGTCTTCTGCTTTTTGGATTACGCTGTTGGGTTGGGAGATCTGTCCCAACCATTCTTTGAGATGGGGTTTTGTCAGGAGAGTTGATTTCACAAAACAACCCCTTTTACTCTAAACTGTTTGTTACCCTTGCAGAATTCGAACACCTCATGTGCTTTCCAGGGGATGGACCCTGTATCCTCATTTTTCAGCTGGTCCATCCTTGGACAGTCAACTCTCAGCCTCAGATTCTTCACCTTGTTCATGAGAGCTGGAAATCTGTGGTCAGAACACTGCTTGAAAATAGAGAACTGAAACTCTGTCTGCAGGGTTGGCAACTTCAATGAGCAAACTGAATTCAAAATATCCACAGTAGGGTTCCTCCTGACAGTATTCAGGATAGCTGGTAATGTGTGGTAAGAGGACCTCTTGAAAGAAGACTACTGAAACTTTGTGTGCAGCTTTGTTCAAGTTCAAGCTGGAATCTTAAATCCAAATATGCACTCTTTGTTTGCTTCCTCCTCCTCCTTCAAGGTGAGCATCAGCTTCTGCAGAGGTCTCCACCACTGGGGGCCTAGTCCAGATAGGCAGGTGAGCGCACGTGGGAGGTGGGTGTAGTCCTTCCTCCTGCTGCCTCCCGCCAGCTCCTGCCTCATCCTCGAGGGCCACAGCCATGTCTCATGCAAGGTCCGCTGGGCTCCAGTCTGGTCCTAGCCTGCTTGGGCGGAAGATTTTGGGTGGAGAGTAGCAAATGTCACCCAGCAGCCATGTTCGCAGCAACGGCTTCTGTGGCGCAGGCAGCTTCGTCTATATACTTCTAATAAAAAAAAAAGCATCGATGAATTACAAGTAAATATTCATATTATAGGGAAGGATATAGGGAGACAATTAACAATGTAGCATAATTTTTGACCCCCAAGAAGCAAATAATATTCATGCCATCATTTAATTCTGGAAAATTAATACATTTACATTTGCTATAGGGGCATAATATGGAAGAATCGAGAGATTGGGGTGTGGGTAATGTGGGGGTAAAACTATAGTTTATGATCAAATGCATATCATATTATTACTTTATATGCATTTATGATTGTACAACAACTCAACTCCTTAATAATAAAAAGAAATTTCAGAATATCAGGCAACATCAAGGTCACGTCACTATGTGAAAGTTTGCAAATGGAGCTGGGTTACAGTTGGCCCCTTGAGAGGATGTGCCCAGGTTACGGCATCCTTTGCTTGTCATTTATAGAATATTTCATTTGTTGTTTTTCTTAAGGGGAAAGTCACTGTTTCTGTAACTTTTCTAAGAATCTCTTATTTGACTCAACCTGCTTTGGTTTGCTGACTTATGTAAGTTTTTGAATTGTGATTTTTTTTCCTTCCCCTCTGAAACACCTTTTACAGAGTGAAGCATTTGAATATGATGATTCCAAGGGCCCTTCTACCTCTGGCTCCCAGGTTTTCCAGTCCCAATATGACTTTTAGAAATGAGTTGTGCTATTGACAATGTTTAGTTGTTTTGAAAATGGTTTAGAAGGATTTCTTATCCTTTGCTACTTTGTCCTTGAATTATGTTATAATTTTGTGCTAGGCCAAAATGCCTTTTGTTTTGGAGCTTATCCTTGATCTTTAAATTTTTTCCCACAATTAAAAAAATCCTATTTAGGTATGATACAAGACCAGGACACACCTTGACATAGTCACAAAAGCATGGATTGATCTTGGATTTTGAACAGAATGAGGACTTTGAACAACGCGGTATAGCTGCAGTTGCTAGCAAGTCGTAGCACATGAAGAAGGAGTTTGGAGACCAGCTCAATGCAATATCTATTTATTTTTTCCTCCCATGTTTCCTCTCTTCCTCCCTCCATTCTTTTCTCTTTCTCTCTCTTCAGCAAAGATATCATAATCAAAAGCCTTTTTACAAAGATCAGACCTTACAACCAATAGAGGTTAGATTGTTCTAAACCCAAAGGGTTATTGTGAAAGATCATCTCCTACATTTAAACATCAAAATGCTCAGTGAAATAACTTCGTGGGTTTTAATCCAGGCTGTGCAAGCATATCATCATTTGAACTTGAGCAAATAATTTATTTTTCTCTTGATCTTAGAAGAAGACTGAAAAAATGGCTGGGTGCTGTTGTAGTTTCCTATAGCCCTAACATTTTACAAGGAGACAGCCAGATTTTGAAGAGTGAGAAAGCATCAGTAGGTAACTACTGTACTATTCTAGTTCAGGTCAGCAAGACCTTGGGATTTCTTCACCTCAAATCTATAATATGCAGCTGTAGGTCTCTTTCTTACAGATCTCCTCTGGCTGCCTAATAAGCAGTAAATCAGGGATTTCTACCTATGAGACTCACTAGATGCCATTTACCTCAAATATCTGCAAGCCCTTCTTTTTTTCAAAGATAGATAGAGAGAGAGAGAGAGAGAGAGAGAAAGAGAGAGAATCAATTTTATTTATATTTTTATCTGCACTTTATTTCTCAGATGATTAGTTGTGTATGCGGTACTGCGGTTGGAACCCAGATCATTGGACATTCCAAGGCAAGTGCTCCAACCACTGAGCAACCACTCTAGCCCTCTGCATACCTTTTAATTCCCTTTTTTGAATAGTTTATTTGTTGTATATGGTGCCAGGTATGGGACCTGACTATTTCATTTCTTATTCTGCAAGTCCAGCAGAGTTCAATTATTCTGCAGGTCTCCAACAGCAGGGCTATGAGCTTTTAAGCAACATATATCTCCATGGTAACCTATGTAAAGATTGCAGAATTTTTCTATCATTAGCAAATACTATATTTAATAAATTCTGCCTTTGACTAATCCACAATATAGAATAAAAAAGAATGAATATCTTGTAAAATAAGATACAGTACAAT
This sequence comes from Aplodontia rufa, assembly GCA_004027875.1. Taxonomy (NCBI): domain Eukaryota; kingdom Metazoa; phylum Chordata; class Mammalia; order Rodentia; family Aplodontiidae; genus Aplodontia; species Aplodontia rufa. The sequence goes on along the minus strand of PVKS010022176.1, from coordinate 30,820 downwards.
GGGAAGGCAAGTTTCTCTAAAACTTGTACTTCCTGTTTCAGAGCTGACATTTGCTCATTTGTCTTGTCCTCCTCTCTGTCCCTTAGATCTAGACTTAGCATTGGGGTTGGATGGTATATTAAATTAAACACTGCCCTCCTTTTGTTACACTTATCCCTCAGGGAAATAAAAAGCTGGGTAGCTTCAGGAGTTTATCAGCTAGAGATGTAGAAGCATATTTTGCGTGAGTCCTTGAGAATTACATCTTGTGGAGGTGTAAGGTTAGCATCACTTACACAAATGACAGGTGTTCGCTGGGTGTGTGTTCTGCTCCCAAATCAGTCTTAAGTGATAGGTTTTTGCCTTTGTGAGCAAAAGATTGAACTTTTTGAGAAGATTACGCTTTATTACGGGAAACACTGTCTAATGTTCTTTTCTAATCACAGAGTATAAGATTCATGAATTCCATGTAATGATACTCTTGCTTGACAAGTATTTCCAACAATGATTTTGGTCATGAGTTTAGGGCTTTTATGGTATTTGTACATCACTGTGAAAGAAATGGAGACATCTGGTTATCACCATGACAGACAGGAGCCCTAACACTGGCAACAGTTCTGTTTTTTTTTTAAACCAGGGATTGAACCCTGAGGTGCTTAACCACTGAGCTACATCTCCAGTCCTTTTTATTTTTAGATATACCTTGCTATGTTGCTGAGTTGGGTTTCAAACTTGCAATCCTCCTGCCTCAGCCTCCTGAGCAGGTGGGATTACAGGTGTGCAACACCATGCCTGGCTATTCTAGATTCTTAAAGTGGGCTTCCAGAAAAGCCCACTCAAGGTCTTAATGCTCTAAGGATGAAGTGATCTTGCATATAGCCTATGGGATAGAGAAGAGGATGACTGAAATGTGTGCCAGCATTAAAGGTTACATATATTCAAAAGCCACCAGAACTATAAGACATCTTTGAGAAAATCTCTTGTAATATCTTGTTTTAGAGATGGATTGACTGAAACTCAGAGAAGAGTCTGGAACAAAATCACAATCAGTAGCCAGAAGAAAATTGGAGTTAAAATAGAATTTACATATATAGACATTACATATACATATATAGATATTACAAATAACTGAAAATAATAGTCTTCCAAATTTCATTAAGACTCATATGAGTTGAGTTTGCAAGGATTATAAATTTTTTTCTCTGTGTACTGATGTAATTGAAAAAAATTCTATAATGAAATGCATAATTGTCAATAAAATGTTATTTAAAAGAAGTTATATCAAAGATTCAAAGGAAATAAACCAACAATGAATAGTATTGGTGGATAAAACAACAAATCTCATCATTATGTATAACTTTACATATAAAGATTTTTGTCTTTTTTCCACTTTCTTAAATCTTTCATACTTATTTAGTAACTCTGATTGTATTACACAATTAGCCTCTGAACATATACATGAATTAGCCTCCCTTCTAGGGTAATTTGACTAATTCTGGTCCACGGATTGTGATTCATGTGACCAAAGGCTGAGGTCAGTGATGTCTTAGGATCAGAGCACTTAATTTTTCGTGGGAGTCCTTCTAGGAACAATGAATTCTAAGCTTTGTATTGAGATGTGGGGGCTTCAGAGTGGAAGCTGTGTGCACTACTGCATGAGACTTGGGGGAAGTCCTGGAGAGATGTCCAGACATGCTGTTGTGTTTGTATGAATAGGAAATCAACTTTCACTGTTAAGTCACTGAGATTTTGGTGGCAATGATTGCCTCAGAGTGCCCCTGTCTGCACCTAACTGATGTAGTATCATGCATGAACTATCAAGTAAATACACTTGGATTTTTTTTGGTCAAAATTCAGGAACTATCACATTAATATATTTAATTTATAACCATGCTATGATAGCTTTGAAATCAAGATAATTTTTTTAAGTTAAGGAATTTTGTAATAGGTAACTGAATCACAGACTGGCACAGACTGGTAAAACTGAATAGAATCTTAAAATTTTGTTTTACACACCTCAGTTCTTATAAGGGTATGTATAAATCATGCAATACTAGTATGTTTTCTAAAGTAATGGCTTCCAAATCTCAGATTATCTGAAATAGAAGGAAAATCTTAAAAGATGGGAATTCTGGGGTTGGGGATTTAGTTTAGTGGCAGAGTGCTTGCCTAGCACTTGCAAGGCCCCAAGTTCGGTCCTCTGCCCTGAAAAAAAAAAAGAGGAGATTTCTAAGTCATAATTCTGGGTTTTGATAAGAATGTCTGTATTAAGACCTGGGAAACTGTCTCATATGATATCAGTTGCAGTGAGGTCCAGGAATCACTATTCTAGAGACTGACTTTCAAATTGCTTTTATTCAAACTAAGCTTAACTAAAATGTTATGACTATGTTAAAATTGAGATCACTTCCATAATTTCATACCAGGTTTTCTAGAGGAGAATCTGAGATGGGGATTGGTGTGCATGTGATTTATGAAGAAATGTTATCATAGGGCTGGAGTGGTGGCTTGGCAGTTACAGCACTTGCCTGGCATGCATGAGTACTTGAGTTCAAACCCCAGCACCAAAATGAAGTGTCCAAGGAATGAAAGTCATATGAAAAACTAAATAAAAATTGAGGGAAAGAGAAGAATCTGAGCAAGAACAAATTTTCATCCAAATTCTATCCTCAGCATGAACATGTAGGGAGCATTGGTGTGTACCTTGCACTGGAGAGTTTCTTCTTGAATGAGGCAGCTGGGCTCTTGTGTCCCTATATATAGGTCAGTTATTGCTTCTAGGCCGCTTGCACTGGGGTATATACACTGTGAAGCAGATCCAATATCTCAAGGAGAATTTGTTGGTGGGGTTTCACTTGTGAAATACTAATAGGATTAAGTTGACTATTGAGGATATGGGTACCAACTAGCACCAATAGTCTTTGCTGTTGTTCACATCTTGCTCCACTGAGGCACACTTACTTCTCATGTTGAGTTTCTCCATCTTGTGATAGTTTTTCAAGGATTCATGATGGCCACAAGTTTTGGGGAAATTTTCTAGAGGGATGTAGGAAGAGTTACAGCCCATCTCAAGGCTGCAACTGCTATGTATTATCTCCTTTACTATTTTCCCTGTCTGATTTTCTCCATTCTTGTTAGTTTGTGCCTGTCTAGGTAACTTATCTGGCAGAGTGACTACACCCTGACACTGAAGGTCTGAACTCCTTTAGATCAAGTGCTTACATTATTATATAAATTTTGCCCATTTACAGTTATAGGAGACATTCGAATAAGAAGAGACACCAAGTAGCCAGGTTAATCATCCTTGCCCCTACAGGGTGGCAGCAACCCACATCCTCATGGTGATAAGGGTCAAGTGCTCCTGGAAGAATGCTGATGTCTTTTTTTTGTGGTTTTCTGGCTAGGAGAGCACAGTAACAACAGGGGCAATGATCCTGTCAAGATTAGGAGGACTCTCTCTTGTTTTGGATTTATTGTTTATCTGCTGTCTTCTCCCACTATGTCTTTCCTTTCTGTCTTCTTTAAGCACAACGACCTCCTTGCTATTCCTGTGCACATAAGCATATTTTTTCCTTTTGCTGCAAATACCTACACGATTCAGTTCCTCTCACTGAGTGGAATTCTTTGATCAGTCTTTGCCCTTAACCATCTATTGTGAATATCTTTCTTATAAGTGCAATTCTCAAAGTATGTTTTTGCTTTTCTTTGGATATTTATCTTCATTACCCTCATTATTACCTAATATGCTATTTAACATTTTCTATTTTGTTGATTCTCTCTTATGTGCTAAGAATCCCATGTGAGCAGGAATTATGCTTTATAATTTTTTGTTCATTATGAGTAAAGGTGCAGTAAACATTCACATATACTTTTTGTGTGAAGATAAGTTTGATTTTATATAAGGTAAATACTCAGTTTTAGGATTGCTGATTCATATGGTAAATATATGTTTGTTTTCAGAAGAAGATACTTTCCAGAATGATTTACCATTTTGAATTACTGCAATGGGTATATGCAAATTCTAGTTTTTCCGCATTCTTTTGAGTTCTCGGTGTTGTCAGTACTTTTATTCGCACTAATTTTAGTAGGCATATAGTGGTATATCAATGTGGCTTATTCTAACATTTCTTAATGCCTAACAATGTTGAATATCTTATATGTGCTAACTGACTTTATGTATACCTTCTTTGATAAAGTGTTCAAACATTTGCTCATTCTAAAAAACGTTTCATTCTTACTATTGAGTTTTGATGTTCTTCATATGTAATGAATGGTAACTCTTTCATTGGACATGTGATCTACTAGTTCATTTTATGGGTCAACTTAGCTAGTCTATGGCAAATGTTTTGTTAAATGCTAGTTTGAATGTTGATTTCTAGATGTCATTAATAGTTAAATCAATTGGGTGTGAATAATGTAGACTACTCTCCATAATAGGGGAATTCCTAATCTAATCACTCCAAGATCTTTTTAAAAAAAAAGGCTGAAGTTCCCCAACATGAAAGAAATTGGCCTCCAGACTTCCTTCACATTCCAAGTGCATCATAACTTCCTTCGTGGGTCTCTAGAGTTCTTCCTGCTTGCTCTATACCATCTGGATTTGTCAACTCATAGAATTATGTCAACCAATTAAAAAAATCTCTCACTAAACACACACAGGCACACATGTACACTTTCATATACACACACGGTTTTCTTTATTTGGATAACCTTATTATATGTAATTTGCATATATTTATTTCTAGTCTGTGATTTGTCCTTTCATTTATTAAGATAAATGAAAAATAAAAAATAAATTATAATAAATGCAGAAATTTATTTAGAAAAATGAAATGTGCACTTTAAGATCATTGCATCTTAGGTCTTTGAGTAGGCAGAACTAGAAAATGCATATTAAAAAGTCATGAGTTCATACTAACAATTTCAACTTAAATTTAAACTTACTGGCTTTTTATCTAACTTTTTTATTATGATTTTTTCTTTTATTAGGGTATTAGAGTTAAATATAATAGTGAGGTTCATTTTGACATAATCACCCAACATTGACTTAAACTTAGTCAATTTCAACCCCCTGTTCTCCTGCTTTTCCTCCCTTCCTTCCTCTCCTATTTCCCCTTTCTCTACTCTACTGGTCTACCTTCCACTCATTCATCTAATTATATGTAATCAGTGCTGTATAGATATACATAAATGTGGAATAGTGTGTGTTTATACAGGAACATATTGTTTATTTGTCTAATTCATTCTGCATTTGTTCCCCTTTTTACATCCCACCTTCCTGCCCTTAAATCTCCTTATTCTACTCCATTGACTTTTCCTTATCCATAGATATCTAATATCTGACTGCCTTCTTCCCCTGCCTTTGCTCTTGCTTTCATAAAGGAGAGAAAACATTCAATACATAATTTTATGCATATGGCTTACTTTACTCAGCATACTTTACTGTTTAAATTCTTCATCTTTGCCAATCTGAGTGGAGTGAGGTGAAATCTCAATGTAGTTTTGATTTGCATTTCTCTGATTACTAGTGATTTAGAACACCTTCTCATGTATTCATTGGCTTGCTTGGTTTCCTCTGTTGGAAATTTTCTACTTAACTCTGGTCCATTATTGATTGGATTATTTGTGTTTTTTATATCAAGTTTTTGAGTTCTTTATAAATTTTTGATTTCTAAAGAAATTTGTAATTTCTTTATAAATTTTAGTTCTGTGTCAGAGGAATCACAGGCCATGATTGTCTTCCATTCTGTAGGTTCTCTCTTGACAATCTTGACTGATTCCTTGGCTGGGCAAAGTATTTTTAGTTTAATGGCATCCCACTCATTGTTTCTTCTTTTTTAAAAAAAAATTTTTATTGAAGCATTGTGTTGTTGTACAATCATAAATGTATGTGTTATAACAATATGATATTCCTCAATCCTAATCAAGAATCACTCCTATGTCACTCAAACCCCAGTTTCTTAACTCTTCTATATTTCCTCCTACAACAGATATAAATATCTTTATATATACAATTGTGCATAAGAATTAAATTATTGCATAAGTATTATTTGGTTTCTCAGGTGAGTAGAGTAATCTACATTGTTGATTCTCCCCCTAGATACCTCCCTATCATTCCTCCCTCTCCCCTCCCTCCTACCACTTCCATACTCTCTCTCCCTATGGTCCCCTAGATTAAGTGTTGCTTTGACTTTGGTGAGTGTAGTACACCAGTTATTGATTCTTGGCTTTAATTCTTTCTCTTTGGGAGTCTCATTGAGAAAGTCATTGCCTACTCCCATGTGCTGGAGTGTTCCTCTTAATTTTTCTTCTAGTGGTTGTATGCTAGCTGCTTTAATTCCTAGTTCTGTGATCTTTTTCAACTTTATTTTTTTGCAAAGTGAGACATAAGGATCTATTTTTAATTTTCTGCAAGTGGCTGTCCAGTTTGTCCAATGTCATTTATTGAACAGGCTGTCTTTTCTCCATGTTATATTTGGACCACCTTTGTCAAATATCAGATGTTTCAAAGTTTGTGGGTTTGTCTCAGAGTCTTCTATTCTATTCCATTGATCTTCATTCCTATTTTGATACCAATACCATGTTGTTTTTGTTACTGTAGCTCTGTAGTATAATTTCAGATCTGGCTATTGTGAAACTATCTGTTTCATCTTTTCTGCTTAGTAATGTTTTGGCTATGCTGGCTATACTTGTTATTCCAAGTGAATTTGAGAATTGATTTTTCTATATCTGTTAAGACTGGAATTGGAATCTTGATGGAGATTGCTTTGAATCGGTATAGCACTTTTGGCATAATAGCCATTTTAGTTATATTAATTCTGCCTAACCAACACATGAAGCATCTTTCCATCTTTTCAGGTCTTCAATTTCTTTCGTCACTGTTCAATAATTTTCATTGTAGAGATCTTTTACTTCCCTTGTTAGATTAATTCCCAAGTATTTTTATTCTTTTTTGAGGGTATTATGCTAATTTGCAGTCTCACCAACAATGTAAGCATATGCCTTTTATCCTACATCCTCACCTGCATTTATTGTTATTCATATTTTTGATAATTTTCATTATAACTGGAATATGATGCAGTCTTACAGTAGTTTTAATTTTGAGTTCCCTAAGTGTTAGAGATGCCAAATAGTTTTTCATGTATTTCTTAGCCATTCGTGTTTCTTCCTTTGAGAAGTTTCTGTTTAGTTCTTTTGCCCTAATTGAGTATATGTTTTTTAGGGATTAAGTTTTCTGAGTTCTTCATATATTCTGGCTATTAATCCCCTGTCAAAGGAGTAGCTGACAAAGATTTTCTTCCATTCCAAAGCCTTTCTTTTCAATCTCTGAATTTCATCCTTGCTGTGCAGAAAATTTTTAATTTGATGGAATTCCCTTTATAGGAATCTTGTTTTTATTTCTTGAGCTTTAGGAGTCTCATGAGGAAATTTGCACCAGTACCTACATAATGAAGTGTTTACCCTATGCTTTCTTTGAGCAGTAGCAAGGTTTCTAGTCTAATTTCTATGTGTTGAATATGTTTCGATTTGCCTTTTGTTCAGGGTGAAAGATAGAGACCTAAATTTACTCTATGTATGGATATGTTGTTTTCCCAGTATTATTTATTTAAAATTCTATATTTTCTCTAATATATTTTTGGGGCAATTTTGTCAAGTATCAGATGGCTGCAAAATATAGGGTTTATCTCTGTGTCTTCTATTTTATTCCATTAATCTCCATGACTATCTTGATATCAACACCATGCTGGTTTTGTTACTATAGCTCTGTAGTATAATTTGAAATCAGGTATTGTGAGGCCTCTTGCACCACTTTTTTTTTGCTCAGGATTGTGTTGTGCTATTCTTGTTCTTTTATTTTTCCAAGTGAATTTAGACTGTTTTTTTCTAGTTCTGTGAGGAATGTTACTAGTGATTTGATGGAATTTGCCTTGAATCTGTATAATGCTTTTGGTAGTATGGTTGTTTTGACAATATTAATTTTGCCTATCCCACATCTTAGGAAGTATTTCCATTTTCTAAAGTCTTCTTTGATTTATTTCTTCAGTGTTCTATAGATTTCATGGTAGAGTTCTTTTGCCTCATTGGTTTGTTTGGTTTGATTGATTCCTAAGGTTTTTTCCCCCCCTGATTCCTTTCTTAGTAGAATTACTTTTGGGAATTCTCTCTATTTTTGCTGCATAAGTATATCCAGGAGTGGGACTTGAGATCCCACTCTAATTGTTCCTACACGTGTCCTGATTGTTGATTTTGGGGTTTTTTCTTCCCCATTCTTGGTGTTGAATTATTGTTGAGGTTTTAGTGGGGCTTGTGTGTGGAACGAGGTTCACTATTACTTGGCTGAGTTGTGAGTGTTACTCAGCTGCAGGATCTCTACTCTATCAAATTGAAGTGTCGCAAACACTCCCTGGCTCCTCTTAAAGAAAGAAGAAGCAAGGAATAGCAATAACATTAGCAAATTATTTACAACCTTAAAATAAATATAACATGTCATCTTTGACCTCTATAACACTAGTTACCAATTGTATATAGATGGTGGGGCTAACATTTAACATCACCATCAATAACAAGCAGCCATGAACTAGATCAGACAATAAAGCAGGGATCTACTATGTCATTCACTGTATTAGTAATCACAACAGTATGAATGGGGTAAGATTTACATAAACTATATAATTCTGTAGGCAAGTGGTATTACAGCTCTTTTAGAGAAGAGAAAATTTAGTGGAACAGCAAGAGAAAGTTTGAAATATTTAAAAAGTGAATAGAGGAAAGGCAAGGGATAGGTAGCAGATGGCTGCTAAGATGGGGGAGTAAAAATAGTAAAAATAATAAAAGAGAGGGGATGAAGAAACAGGAAAAATTGACTACTATTTGGGAAAGAGAGTGAGAAAGGGACAATATGAGGACCAAAACCAAGATACAAACAAACATTCAAATATAAAGTCAAAGTACATCAAACCCACATAAAATTTTACTCCAAAAATGTCAAACCAAGGCAAATTTTAAATGGGTGAGGAAGAGAGCAATTAAAATGAAAGAAAAGGTATATGAATACATACACATTTTTAACCTATCCATCCAGTGACAACACCTCACCTCACCCACACACTCACATATACATGCACCATCAAACAGAATGGAAGAAAGTGGTAATTAAAAATAAAATGAAAAAAAGAGAAAAAAGGAGGATAGGAAAAATAATGAGAAATAAAGGACTAATTTCCACTGAGCTGGTCAAAACTGTGGGCAAGAATGAATGTTTGTTGTTTACACTATTGTGCTTTTCTTTGTATTTGTTTGTTCAGTCATTATTTTTGGACTCTTTGATCTTTGGATCAAGAATTGGGTGTTATTAAGTCCCACTTCTTTGTTTCTCACCAAGCTGCCAGCAGTTGTGGCCAGGAGTCAGAGCTGATTGTAGCTGTCAGCTAACTGTCTTACAGTATAGGTTGGGATAAACTGGGAATGTTGACATATGATATATTTCTAAAGTAGGTCTGGTACATAGTTCAAAATTGGGCTGACCTTGGCTGGAGTGGTGGTTCAGTGGTTACAGAGCTTGTCTGGCAAGCATGAGGATTCAGGTTGGAACCCCAGCACCACATACACAACAAAGTGTTGGAGAAAAAAAAACCACATGAAAAACTAATAAAATTGATTCTCTGTCTCTCTCACTGTCCCTCTCCTTAAAAAAAAATTGGGCTGATGTTTGGAATTCTGTTGGTGAGTGTTTGAGATTTGATTCAGACCCTTGTTGCTGGGCAGTTGCTGATTTCTGCTGGATGTCTGGGTCTTCAGGGCATCCTGAATATTATGCTTTTAGGATGAGGAATCTAAATATCTTTTGGCCTCACACATTTGTGGTAATTGATGTGAATTACCCGGGATCAGACCTGGAGTACAGATACACCTCTATGGTTACTGGCATTTTACCAATTGTTGGTATGAGATGCCAGTGATAAAGTTGGCTTTTTCCTAGACACATTTCTCTCTGATCCTGTTTCAGTCATCCTGCTCCAGACAAACTCTGAATCCCCCAAGAGGTAACTGCTAGGTCAGGCTGACAAATTCCTTCATAAATTCCTGCTCTCCTGCCTGTTTACTGCTGTAGGCCCATTCAGAAATTGTTCCCACTGGCATGAATGATTCTGACCAGACCCTCTACTTCTCAGTTGAGAGATTTTAATTTCTTTTCACTCAACAACCTCCCCTACCATCTCTGAGTGAGTGAAGGTCAGTCTCCCTCTTTTTTCTACAGTTGTCTTCAAGTCCATTTTATTCATATTTTCCTCTATCTTGCCATCTGTACCCCCCCACAATGGGCTGGTGGTGCTGACACCTCTGCCAGCCAAGATGGAACATCTTTATTGCTATATTATGCTCAAAGTTTCCAACTTTCTGTGTCTCTATGGTTTGTTTTGCTGTCTGATGTTGAATTAGTCACCTACCTTGCTGAGGAACAGTTTTCCTATTTTCTAAATCTTGTGCTAAGGAATTGCTTCTAATCTACCATCCTCTCAGTTCTTTTACCTAACATTATTGACTTTATATTTATTTATCTTGTTGAAGAACACTGATGATAACTAATATGCAGTATTATATAACGTACATAAAATGAAATACTGTTAGTACTGCTTCTAATAAAATTACTATTGTCAAATATATCTAAAAAGAACAAGGGGTGTGAGGAAGAGAGGATAAGGGGGAATGCTGAAACTGAGTTAAAATAAGGTACAAGCCAAGCTTTTATAAGAATGTCATTGTATATACTATTGTCATGTATATAAAAATGTTCATAGGTATCAAAATTATGTCACTATACTTGGGTATATTAGGAAAAATATATGACCCAGAAAGAGAGGCAAGGGGCCAGGTGATGGGAGGAGGGAGGCAGGGGAGTGCTGGGAGGATAATGACCAAATTATATTACTGTATTGTGTGCATCTATGAATATGTGGCAACAAATCCCATTATTAAGTATAGATGTGATGCACCAATAAAAAATAAAAAATTACTAAAGGAGGTTATAGACTTCTTTGTATTTCTTGAATGTGACTAAAATGTAGAAATTGTTTTGTACTAATTTTGCTTGAAATAATTTTTTTTTCCTGAGAGGCATTTTTCTCATAGGATATACAGTCACATTTGTTTTAGTGCATTTTTGATTTTAGAGTTTGCTGTTATTGCTTTTATTTTAATTTTTAAATTTTTTTAAATTTATTTTTTCATTTTTTTTTTGTTCAAAGTAGTCTTAAATTTAGGAGGAAATTGTTGTCATATAATCAAGAACAAATGTGTAATGACACAGCAAGCCAAGGCTGATAACATGCCATGGTCTCCCCACCTTGGGTTCCCCTCAATTCCAAGTTTCCCCCTATTTAACCCCCATGTTAGTTGGACTTATCATGGAAATTGAAGGTTCCCCATTGGGTTGATACCCCCATACTACCTCCCTCCAGCCTCTGTGATGTCCTTCCTATTCCCTCCCACCTCCCTGCCACCCTCCCTTCATCCCCCAGCAAGGTTCTCCCAGCTCATGTAAAAATTTACCCATGTTGAGGTTGTTATTAGCTTAGACAACTATCAGTCTGTTTCTGATTGTATTCTAGCTTTTACAAATAAAAGAAAACATTCTGCCCTCGAGTCTCTGAGTTTGGTTTATTTCACTTAACGCATTTTTTTCCATCTTCATCTATTTGTCTGAAAATGCCATGATATTGTTTTCTCTAATAGCTGAGTAGAATTCCATTGTACATATATACCACAATTTTTGAATCCACTCGTCTGGTGAGGGCCATCTGGGTTGGTTCTATAGTCTAGCTATAGTAAATTGAGTTGCTAAAAACATTGATGAAGCATTATCTCTGTAATATGCCAATTCTAGCTCTTTTGGGAAAATACTCTGGAGTGGGATAGCTGGGTCCTAAGGCAGTTCCAGCTCTAATTTTTTGAGGAGTCTCCATACTGCTTTCCAGAGTGGTTGTACCAGTTTGAAGTTCCCCTAACAATGTGACAGTTTTCTTCTCTTCCCACAGCCACTCCAGCATCTGTCATTGTTCGTATTCTTCATTTATGCCACTCTGACTGGAGTGAGGTGGAATCTCAGCGAAGTTTTGATTTGCATTTCTTATTGCTAGTGATGTAGAGCATTTTCTCATATGTTTATGGGCTTTCTGGACTTCCTCCACTGAGAAATTTTTATTTAGATCCCTACTCCATTCATTGATGGGATTATTTGTGATTTTGGTATTTAGTTTTTTGAGTTCTTTGTATATTCTGGATATTAGCCCTCTGTCCGAGAAGTAGCAGGCAAAGATTTTCTCCCATTCTGTAGGTTTTCTCTTGAAACTCTTGACTAGTTCTTTAACTCTGCAGAAGCTTTTTAGTTTAATGGCATCCATTCATTTATTCTTGACTTTAATGCTTATGCTATGGGAGTCTTGTTAAGGAAGGAAGAGCTGACTCCTATGTCATGTAGTGCTGATCCTACTTTTCTTCAAGCAATTGTAAAGTTACCAGCTTAATTTCCAGATCCTTGAACAATTTTGATTTGGTTTTTTTGCAGGGAGAGAGGTAATGATCCAATTTCAGTTGTCTGCATATGGCTGTCCATTTTGTCCAGCACCATTTGTTGAACAGGCTGCCCTTCTTCCATATTAGATGGTTAAAGATCTGAATATTTGTCTCAGTATCTTCTATTCTGTTTCAATGGTCTTCGTTTCTGATTTGATACCAATACCATGCTGTTTTTGTTACTATAGCCCGATAGTATAATTTCAGGTCAGGAATCGTGACCTGAAAATTGTTTCCTCTTTCTTGCTGAGTAATGTTTTGGCTATTCTGGGTCTGCTGTTATTACATATGAATTTGAGAATTGCTTTCTCTATATCTGTGAAGAATGTCATTAGTATCTTGATGGGGATTGCATTGAATCTGTACAGGGCTTTCGGTATGATGGCCATTTTGATTATATTGATTCTGCATAACCAAAAACATGGAATGTTTTTTCATCTACTCAGATATTCTGTAATTTCTTTTTTTAATGTTTGACAATTTTCATTGTAGAGATTCTTAATATCCATTGTTAGATTGATGCCCAAGTATTTTATTCTTTTTGAGGAAATTGTGAATGGGATGGAGTTCCTCATTTCTTATTCAGTGGACTTTTTGCTGGAGTATAGGAAACCTAATGATTTGTGAGTGTTGATGTTGTAGCAACCACTTTGCTGAAATCATTTATAACTTTTAGGAGCCTTCTGGTCAAGTTTATTGGGTCTTCTAGGTATAGGAACATGTCATCAGTAAATAGAGACATCTTGACTTCCTTTCTCCCTATTCGAATTTCTTTGATTTCCTTCTCTTGTCTAATATCTTTGGTTAGGGTTTCAAAGACTATATTGAATAAGAGTGGTGAAAGTGGGCAGCCTTGTCTTGTTCCTGAATTCAGTGGAAATGCTTTCAGTCTTTCTCCATTAAGCACAATGCTGATCCCTATCTTCTCCAGAGTTTTTTTTTTTTAAATAGATGAATATGGAGTTACAGTTGAGAGGGAAACATTGTCAAATAATCAAGAACAAATGTATATATACATAGTTATCCAAGGCTAATGCCACGTCATGGATGCCCTGCTTGGGTTCCCCATGTTTCTATGTTTCCCACAGAAGATCCCCTGAGTTAAATGGATATCTCGTGGAAGTCAGAGATCACTTTCTGTCTTCTCTAGAGTTTTGAGTATAAATGGGTGTTGAATTTTATCAAAGGCCTTTTCTGCATCAGTTGAGATGATTATATGATTTTTATTTATTATGTTGTTTAATTGGTGAATTACATGTATTGATTTGTGTATGTTGAACCAGCCCTGATTTCATGGTATGAAGCCCACTTGATCATGATGTCTTATCTTTTTAATGTTGTTTTGGATCCAGATAGAATTTTATTAAGGATTTTTTTTTAAAGAAAGAAGGACAGTGAGAGAGAGAGAGAGAGAGAGAGACAGAGAGAATCAATTTTTATTGAGTTTTTCATATGGCCCCTGTTGCTCCGACACTTTGTTGTATACGTGGGTGCTGGGGTTTGAACCCGTGTACTTATGCATGCCAGGCAAGCGCGAAAACCGCCAAGCCACTGCTCCAGCCCCTTTATTAAGGATTTTAGTGTCAATGTTCATCATGGAAATTGGTCTTTAATTTTCTTTTCTTGATGTGTCCTTGTTGGGTTTTGGTATCAGTGTTATATTTGCCTCATAAAAAGTGTTTGGGAGTGTTCCCACCCTTTCAATTTCATGGAAAAGCTTATAGAGGATCGGTATTAACTCTTCTGTAAAGGTTTGGTAGAATTCTGCCATCAGGTCCTGCGCTTTTCTTGTTTGGAAGGCCTTTGATTGCTGATTTGATTTTGCAACTTGACATTGGTTGGTTTAGAATTTCAATGTCCTCTGGTGTTAATTTGAGACTATAGTGTGTAGCCAGATATTTGTCCATTTCTTCCAGATTATCAAACATGGCAGAGTACAATTTTAGAAAGTAAGTTCTGATAATCTTCTGGATTTTGGTTGAGTCAGTGGGGATATCTCCATTTTCATCTTTTTTTTTTTTTGTTGATTTGCTTCACTTGGTTTTTCCTTTTGGTGGGGTTGGCAAGTGGTCTGTTGATCTTATTTATTTCTTCAAAGAAACAACTCTTTATTTTGTTAATAATTTGTATTTTTTTTTTGTTCTCAATTTCATTGATTTTTGACTGTGTTTTAGCTTTTTCCTTACTTCTATTAGCTTTGGGATTGGTTTGTTCCTCTTTTTGCAGGGATTTGAATTGGAGCATAAGACTATTTCTTTGGGCTCTTTCCTGATTTTTGATGAAGGCACTCAGTGCTATAAATTTACCTCTTAAGAATGTTTTCATACTATTCCGGAGATTTTGATCCATTGTTTCATCATTCTCATTCATTTCCAAGAATTTCTTGATTTCTGTTCTCATTATCTCTTTCATTCAATCTTTATTTAAGAGGGTATAATTCAATTTCCAAATATTTGAGTAGTTTCTGTTGTTTTTCTTGTTGTTAACTGCTAAGATCATAGCATTGTGATCTGAAAGGATACATGGGATTATATCAACTTTTTGTATTAGTTAAGGTTAGCTCTGTGGACTCAGATGTGATCTATTTTGGAGAAGGATCCATGAGCTGCTGAGAAGAAGGTAAACTCAGCCAATTAAGAATGGAATATTCTGTAAGTATCTGTTAAGTCCAGTTGGTTAATAGAGTTGTTAGGCTAGAGATATCTTTGTTTATCTTTTGGTTTGATGATCTGTCTATTGTGTGTTAAAGTCTCCCAGTATTATTGTGTTGAGATTGATGAAGGGTTTAATGTCCTTGAGTATTTTTTCCATGTATTTGGGAGGGTTATAATTGGATCATAAATGTTAACTATCTGTATGTCTTCTTGATGAATTGTTCCTTTTACTATGATATAGTGACTTTCTTTGTCCTTTCTGACTAGTTTTTGGTCAAAATCAACTTTATCAGATATTAGGATTGCAATGCCAGCTTTATTTTTTGGCCTTCAAGCCTGGTAGACATATTGTCAACATTTCACCTTCAGTCTTTTTCTATTTTTGATTGTGTGGTGTGTCTCCTGAAGGCAGAATATTGTTGAATTTTATTTTTTAATCCAGTGAGCCAATCTGTGTCTTTTAATCAGGCCATTGTGTCCATTAATGTTCAGAGTTAGAATTGATAAGGGAATTCCTGATGATATGACTATTGCTGTGTTTTGAGCCATCTTGGATATCTTTCGGTGTATATTGTGGTTATTGATTTTCTTTTGTCTAAGGGTTTTGGATGTTGATAACATGATCCTTTGAATGAAGTATGTGTTTGAGAATTTTCTGTAGTGCAGGCTTTGTGTTCATTTATCTTTCTAGCTTGAATTTATCATTGAAGTATTTAGTTTCTCCATCACATGTAAAGCTGAGTTTTGTAGGGTATATTATTTTGGTTGAATTTGTTTCCTTTCAACTTTTAAAAAATATCATTCCATGCTCTCCTGGCCTTTATTGTCTGATCTGAGATATCTGTCATAATATGAATTGGTCTGCCTCTGAATGTGATTTGGTGTTTTTCCCTAGCCACTTTTAGGACTCTCTCCTTCATTTCTCTGTTATTCATTTTAAAGATGATGTATCTTGATGAGTTTCTTATTTGGTGAGGTGTGTTTGGTCTCCTATAAGCATCTTGAATTTGATTTTCTGGATCAATTATGATATGGAGAAAATCCTCCTTGGCAATTTCACTTAGAAGGTTCTTAATGTACCTTGTTTGTTGTTCAATATTTTCTTCAATTCCAATTACTCCCATGCTATTTCTTCTCATCTTGTCAAATGTTACTTGGAAGTTCTTATAATGTACAATAGGTTTCTTTTCTTTTCTGTCCTCCTTGAACTTGACCTTGTTCAGCCTGTCATCATTATCTGGTATCCGTTCTTTGAGAGGTGAGGTTCTATATTGCGTTGAGTTTACTTTGGCATTAGTATCTTCCAATGAGTTTTTGATTTGATTGACAGTATTTTTCAATTCTGAGAGTTCTGCTACATCTCTTTTTAGAATGACTATCTCTTTATCCATGTGGTCTCTCATCTCCAGAAACTACTCTCTTATCTCTTTATATAAGTGGTCTCTCATCTCCTGAAATAGCTCTTATCTCTTTCTTTAGATCTTCTTTAAATTCTTTGATTGAGTTACTAATCATGTTGTTGATACATTTTTCTAGGTTTTCATCTAGGACCCCGACCATAGCTTCCTTGGATGGGGAGCTGTGGTGTTGAGATGGAATATTATTTCCCCTTTTCTTTATTTTCAGTTTCAGGGAGTGTGGCTTGAGGTCCAACAGTGAATAATTCTCTTGGTGGCTTTGTAGCTGGTACTGAAGCTTCTTAACTCTTTGCTTAGTTGGGTTGGGGTACAATTTGAGTAGCACAGATTAATGGCTGTCCCCCCCCAATTGGTGAAGTACTGTGAACCTTTAGATTTTCCAGTGCCTAAGGGAAAGGTGGTAGAAGTCAACAAGTACAAGCAATGCATACAGCAGACACTGTCAACTGAAGCTGTTACAGTGTTAATTAGCATCTATAGGAGCGATCGGATTAGCAGTTTTCTACCATAAGAGCTCTTACATTGTACTTAGACAATAAGCAGACACCCATTTTCAAGTATGACATTTTCTTCAGTTTAGCAGGGCCTCTGTAGGTGGGGGAAAATGTCTAGAGAGCAAAGAGAATGAGGTATGTAGGTAGTGCACAACTTGTGACTTAGGATATAGGGCTACAAAGTAATAGATTGATGTAGGCTATTCTAGTAAGAGTAAGGAAAAGATAGAAATGGAAAGAGAGTCGGGTAAAAGTTTGAGGGAGAATGAGAGACACCAGAATACAGTTTAGGAATTGACAGGGTAAAGGGAAGAAGAGGGTAGTATAGAGTGGGGGGTCTTTTCAGCCCAAAGAGACTGAGGACTCATTTGCTATAATGTACTTCTGCAGGTTGGACCCCAACAATAAGGTTACCGCAGTCAAACACCAGAGATCACAGTGACAGTAAAAGCCAACCACATACACACACACACACAAACAAAAATATGTACATCCAGTAACATCAATTTAAATAATAATAATAAGAAGAACAGTAACAACAACAAAGAACAAAAATAAAAAAGGAGTTGGGAAGATTTTGAACTATTACCGCAGAAGTCATTATGTACTGTGGGGGAATGGGTTCATAGCTAACTTCTAGGTGGATTCACTTCCCAGTTGAGTTTGATGGAGGGAATGAGTTTTGGATCTCAACTGGGAGGTCTCCCAGTATTTTTCTCTTGTAGCGAGGTTGCAAACAATCACCTTCCTTGCTTCCTGTGAGAATAGACTTCAGGGCCACCCAAGATGCACCCTTGGGCAGTTTAGTGTCTGCCTTCCCAAACTACTGCCCCTCTTCAGCTGGGGACCCAGGAGCCCCTGGGAATGTTGTGGATCCTGGTGCAGCTATATGGGACTCTTACTATTCCAAGGAGAGTGGCCTGCCTGGAGTAAGCTCCCCTGGGAATGTTATTGCCCCACTCTTGGGTGTCTTGAGGTCCTCAGTGGACCCAAGAGATGATGTGTGGGATATACACAGTCCCAGCAAGGTGAGGCAGGCCTGAAGGAGACACGGGCCCAGTTAGATCAGTGTTCATGGAAGTCTCAAATGGAACTACTGGGGGTGTGGAAGCCCAATCCTCTTGGAGACCACAGGACCTATGAAATGGAATCTGTACACAGAGATCAGGATCTGAAAGTGGAGAAAGGCATTGAGTCCAGGCTGCCCTTTTTGTTCATCAGTTCCTGAGGCTGATGCTAGTCACTGCCTTGTCTGCGAGTTTCATGCAGAGTCTGTTGGACCTGCAGCAGGAGACCATTCTGGCTGATTGGGTTCTATTGAGCAGAGACCTGGTCACAGACTCCTCCCACAGTTTGGGCATATAAGGGGGTGGGCAGGAAGTCTCCAGACCAGAAGGGAGTGTCCACCAGACTCACACAGCCCCCAGGGCAGACAGTCAAAACACTGAGTATTTGGGGCCTGTCCTCTGGACTGAGCTCCCTAGTCCACATTGCAGCTGGTGGTTTTGGTTTCACTTTTGACAATGGAATGTCCTGTACTGCCCTCAGGGAGGAATCAAGATGGTGGTGCCACCCCACTTCTTTGCGCCATCAGATATAGGGTCTCTGATTGTGTGTAATAAAGCAGATCTAGGGCTGCTGCTGCAGACTGAGATAACAAGGATCCAATTCCCAGGGTTCTGTTGAGTGCTCACTGTTGTGGCTGAGTTATATTAATTGTGTACAGGTTCCTCCCCTCTGGCATAATTCCCTGTCTGCGGCCAGCTGGAAGCTGGCAGAGGCTGCATAACTAACAACTTTATTATTGCTCCATGTTATTAAACTTCCTTCCTTAGATGATAATGAGTTTGGAGAGGAATTCACCCACCTCACAGTAAGGCAATTCTACTACTGTTTGTGTCTTCCATTCACAGAGATTTCTCTATCAGCACTGCTGGGCTGCACCCAAGTCCGCCACAGCTGACATATCCTCTTTCTTCCTGTTGTTGCTTTCAAATTTAATTTAATATTTGAATATATACAAGCTTATTAAAACTATATATAAAGATACTCTCAGAGGCATTTAGCTTCATTCTGTAGTACCCTTTGTTCCTGTCCTCCATATATTTTAGTTTCAGATTTATTCTTCAGGTGTGTTTTTCAAATAAAAGCAAATATATACATATAGTTTTATTTTCTTTTTCATACAAAAAGTAACATATTGATATACTGCTCCTTTATTACTTGAGCTTCACTGAATATTAGTACAGCTTCTGCCTCCACCTTTATTTCTCCTGTTCTTTTTTTAAAAAGCTGAGTATTATTTTTCATGACTAATTTCCAATCTTTTTCTTTTGTAAATATTGCCAGATGAGTAACCTTGTGATAATTTATTTCGTATTTGTACAATGTGTTTATGGCATAGATTCTAGAAATCAAATTTCTGGATCAAAGGGTCAGTACCTATTAAAATAACTCTTTGGATATTTCCAAATTACACTCTAGGGAGATTGTCTCATTCTCCCCAGAAACAAAAAGTACAGAATGTCTGTTTCCCCACGTTTCACCAACAGAGGCTATTGTACAAGCTATGAGTTTTTACAAATCTTATGTAAGAGTTGGTGTCTCAGTGCAGCTTTTACAAATTTCTCTTACTATGATTGAATTGAATTGATCATCTTTCAAATGTTAAGAGTTTACTTGCATTTTCCCCATGAACTTTCATTTCTCATTTTGTTTTGAGTTGTTGGTGTTTTACTTCATGATTTCTAGGAACTCCTTATTTAAGAGGGACTTACTTCTTTGTGACAAGTTGCATTCTTTTCCACTTAGCAAATGTCATTTGAATTTTGTTATTTTGCTTATTTGATATGTAAAACTTTAAAATTTTTTATTGTGGTAGAATTTATCAATATTTAATATTCTGGATTTAAGTTATGATTAGAAAGATTTTCCCATTCCCAGGTATTAATGAATCTTGCTTTCTTCTAGTGCTATGTGGTCTCATTTTTTGGCTTAGAACCATGATTTATATTTTACAAATGAAATTACATCATTTTCCAAACAGTATTTCAGTTGTTTAACAAAATTTAAAAATAAATTTTCTTAGTATTTTGATGCATCATCTTTACCAGATATTAAATTTTATATGTATTTATATGAGTTGTTTTGTTTAATTAGCATGTTCTATACATAATTAATTTATTAATTTGTAAGTATCATACTGATTTCATGATAGAGATGACAAATATTTTATTGTAATTTTTTGTTTGAGAATTCTTACATTCTCTTTTTCAGGACTATTTGGTGGCCTTTGCTGTTCATTATTCTGTTATGTACTTTAGAATCAAGATATCTGAAATAAGGGGCTGGAGCAGTGGCTCAGCGGTTTTGGCGCTTGCCTGGCAAGCACGAGGACCCGGGTTCAAACCCCAGCACCACATACACAACTGAGTGTTGGAGCAACTAAGGCTATGTGAAAAACTAAATAAACTTGTTTCTCTCTTTCTATGTCTCTCTCACTGTCCCTCTCTCTTAAAAAAATATATGTGAAATAAAATCCTTTTGGTACTTTTATATGTAGTCATACAAAATTGGCATATTAATTGGGAGAGATTAATATCATGTTATTGGATCTTTCTATATAACAATAAGATATGTCTTTCCACTTATTCAAATCAATTTTTATTTTTCTGCAAAATCTAGAAGTTTCTTTCATGTAGTCTGTATGTTTTATCATGTGTATTACTGATTAGATTACATATTTTAGTTGCCATATAAATGAGATCTTCATTGTATCTTCTAACTCCTGATTGCAATTGTATAGGAAGGCTATTGATTTTTTATGCTGATTAATCTTACCCAATACCATATAAATAAATACCTTTCCAGACTTTGTATTCTTTCAGTAATTTTTTCATTGATAATCTTAGCATTTCCAGGTATAATGAAACTATCATATCTTCTGCAACCAGACAATTTGGCATCTTCATTTTGGATTCTCATGCCTCCAACTGATCAATTTTAAGTAAACGTTTCTTGCATACCCCTAACACATAAAGTATTATTGAGGCATCCATGTTTTGCTTCTAACATTAGCAATAATTTATCCAGTGTTTCTCTCCACAAAAATGTGGACTTTCTATATGCAAATTAATTATTTATGAATCACTAATTTATGAGTGTTTTAGTCATGAATTGTTTTTGAATTTTTTTACATTACTTTTCAGCATTTATGGACATCAGCATAAGATTATTTCTTTAATAGCCCATTTTGAAAGACAAAAACTAAGTAGTGATTGGGACCTTCTGTTGTACAATGATAAAAATAGCAAATCTTCTATGAGGCAATAAATATTTTTGTTTTAATGGGGAGTGGTTGAGAGTATAGTATGATGGAAGTGAAAAGGTGGGGCCCCAATCATCATCTCAGGATTTTATCCTACTATAGTACCAATCTTGTAGGGTTGTTGTGGGGATGAACAATCACTGCATAGCTACTAGTATATCAGTTTTTGCTTGTGCTCCAGGAGCACCACCAGAGGTTTCTGTGATGTGGTATGAGCAGCTACTGGTGATCTCAGGTTGCATGGACTTTGTTTCAAGTACTTATTCAGGTTCCTGATTCTGGATGTGTTTATCCTCATCATTGCCCTGAATAGGTTGGTGGGAATGTGAAATTCATCTTTTGCTCCTGTGAATCTGCTTGGGGAGGAATGTCTCTCTCTCCATTCTTAACCCAGCAGAGGCTGATGTACTTCTCCTGCATTGGTCCTTGCAATCTGCAGAGGACCTCATCTGCATCCTCCAAATCCTCACTGTATGCATGCCATTTTTCATCAGCACTATGAAGCACCTGTATGTTGTTGGCATGGGCATATTCAGTTCCTTTAGCACAGTGTTGCATGTTTGTTCTGTGTCTCTTTTGGCATCACTGCTGCTTCCTGATACACATGTCAGCTTGCATGGACTCCATCACTGCTGCAGAGCATATTTGAAGGGGTACTCTATGGCTTACTATTGAGGGTGGTTTATTTAAATGAGAGGTAGGGAGAGAGAGACAGGGAATCAATTTTATTTAGTTTTTCATGTGGTTTTCGTTACTGTGACACTTTGTTGTGTATGTGGTGCTGGGGTTCAAACATGCGACCTTGCGCATGCCAGGCAAGCACCATAAACACTGAGCCACCACTCCAGTCCCTGTTAAGCGTCTTTAAAGGCAGGTTGTCTTAGGCTTTTTACTTCCTCCCTGACATGTAGGTGGTCTTTCTGTTTGTGGGTCTCACTAGGTCAGACTTGACCTTCCTGGTCAGAGTCTGGGATATCTTCCAGCAGACACAATTGGCTGGGCTCCATGTATTCCACCTGTCCATGGTTCTGTTCTCTCACCTCTAATGTTCTATGTTCTGTCCCTTAGCACACATTAGTACTTGTTTGCTGGTAAATGTTCTCACCTCAGGATGTTAAACCTGTCTGATTAGTGTACCTCTTGTCTGATTGAAAAGCTGCACCATCCTGATTATTAACTTCTATGTTGTCTTCATTAGATGGCCTAATTATTGGAAGGCCATAAGTTGGTTTTCCAGAGGGTTCAGGAGTGTGTGTGCTATTGATGGAGTAGAGGTAAGGCAACCTTAGGGTGACAACGTAGTCATGTTTATGAGTAGGTTTTAGAATTTGAGAGACATGGGTCTGATACCATGTTCTTTGACTTACAACCTGTGTTATCTAAGAAAATAAAAAAAAATCTCCTAGTATTAATTTCCTTAACAGTTCTGGGATGGTAATAACATAAAAATCATAGAGCTAATGTGATCCTCAAATGCTATAATTTTTGTAAAGAAACATACACAGAGCATGGCCCATAGGAAATGCTCAACAAATGTTAGTGATGAAGATAAAATAATTATGATAATAATGATGTTCACCTGAAATGTACAAATAATTTTCTGAACATAATCTAGCTATGAGAGGCCCTTTTCTGAACCCTGATTGATTCAGGAGGAAAAAGTTTCAGAATCAAGTTTTCTATTATGAAAGTTCCATGACTGGCCTTAATATTTCCATTTACTGGTATAAGTTTCATCTCCTAGGCTAGAATACTTGATTTCATGACCAGAAATCCTCCACTGGTAACACCAGAATACAAAAAATACTTAGTGCTTATTGCTTGATCATTAATTCTCAGGACCATTTATTCTGAGGAATTAAAAACACATACACACACACACACACACATACACACACACACACACACACACACAGAGGATCATGACACACCATGATGAAGATTGGCCTAAATGTGGAGGAAAAAGAAGACCACAACTTGGGACCATGAGGGGTATGAGGCAGATGTTCATGGTAGGATAGAAATGACTCAGTGTATTAGGAATTAAAAGAAGACCACTTTTATAACCCAAGTGCCTAGGTCTGTATGCCCCAAAGTGTTCTCAACAAAATTCAATGAATGAATGCATGGATAAGAAGACTAGAGTGTTAGATGGTGTGGGTAAAATGGAAAATAAAAGTTTAAAATGAAAAAAAAAGCATCATAACATGCATATTTAGTGTTAAAAAGAGAGTTTCATAGTCATTTATTATAATTCCTTTTTCATTTTTGGTACTGGAAATTGAATCCATAGGTGGTTAACCACTAAGCCACATCTCCATCCTTTTTAGTATTTTATTTTGAGACAGGATCTCACTAAGTTTCTTAGGTCTTTCTAAATTGGTGAGGCTGACTTCAGCTTCTTGAGTTACTGGGATTATAGGCACGTACCACCACACCTGGCCCATTCATTATAATTCATATTAAATACAGATCTGTGTATTTTTAGAATGACTTGTGTATGCCCATATAACCGATGTTGACCACTGAACTGCCTTTAATGTAGGATTAAATATAGCTTTAGTTGGTACCTAGAAGCATTTTAGTGAACAGTGTTGGCATAGGATGTATGTTTTAGTCAGAATTTCTGTTGCTGTGACTAAAAGACCTGACAAGAACAATTTTAGGAGGAAAAGTGTATTTTGGGGCTCACAGGTTCAGATACCTCAGTCCATAGAAAGCTGGCTCTATTACTCAAGGCTAGAGGTGAGGTTGATCATCAAGGTGGAAAGTGTGGTAGAGGGAAACAGCTCGAAGCATGGCTTCAGGAAGCAAAGAGTTCCACTCACCAGAAACAAAATACATACACCAAAGACATGTCTCTAGTGAACCACCTCTTCTAGCCACACCCTACCTGCCTTCAGTTGCCAGTTAATCCCTATGAGAAGATTAACTCACTGATTGGGTTTAAAACTCCTATAATCCAATCATTTCACCTCAGTCCTTTTTGCATCATCTCACATATTGAGCTTTTAGGGGGACACTTTCTTCCAAACCATAATATTCCACCCATGGACTCCAAAAGCTCATGACAATCTCACAATGCAAAATACATTTATTCCATTTTTAAGAGTCCCCATAGTCTCAACAGTTCCAAGATTTCCCAAAAGTTCAAGTCTAAAGTCTCCTCTGAGTCTCAAGGCAAACTCCTACTGTGAATGTCTATAAAAAAATCAAAGCAAGTTACATAATTGAAATATACAAAGACACATAGTAAATACTTCCATTCAGAAAACAGGGGCATGGAGATAAGGGATGGGATCAAAACATGACTGAAATCCAGCTGGGTAATTAAGTCCTGCAGTTCCATTTCTGGCATCTGGATCACATGGCATCCTGATGTTCTACCCAAAGGGCTTGCGCAACTCCACCCCTCTGGCTCTTTTGGTTGTAGTCTGTTTGGCCTGTCTGTTGGCTTGTCTTTAATGGATTCCTATAACTTTCCTAGTCAGATATTCCACAATACTGGAATTTCTTAATCTTGGGGGTCTTCATTGCTGCTTCAGCTTCCTCTTTACGTCTCCATGAATTGCTCTCCCAGGGCCTGCCCACAGGGACTCCAACCCTGGGGCACTTGGCTTGGCCTACCGGATCTTTGAAATCTTGGTGGAAACCTCCATGACCTCCTAACTCCACATCCTGCAATCCTGCAGAACCAGCACTATGTGTGTGCCCCCCTGGGTCTCGTGTCATCTTTAGCTGTAGCCAAGCCTCCAGGGACCATGGCTTCAGCAGCATCTGAATGCCTGTGTGGCTGAGCACATTGAAAAACGTACCTAGGCCCTCTTGTGCAAGAAGGATGCTCCACTGATCTCTTCTCAAAGGTATTTTTACTCCCTTTAGACTGAGGTGGATGTGATCTTGCCAAATCCTGAGATGCCCTTAAGCCATCTTTGTTTTAGCCTCTGGACAAAGTCTTTAGAATATATAATGTAATGTCTTTAACAATTGGTACTTCCTTAGCCCCAATTTTATTCCCTCCTTTCAAGTTCAAGTTTTTTCAAATCTTTATGCTATGCTTTTTGCTCTTGATTACCACAATAAATTTGGTTAAAGCTGCTAGCAATTAATACCCATGCCATAGCCTGAATATTTGACTGCCTTGAAATTTCTTCCACCAGATTAAGGAGTCCATTGCTTTTAAAATAAGGCACACAAAGTCTCAGGATACGAGAAAAATGCAGACAACTTCTTAGCCAAAACATAACACAATTGGCTTGTAGTCCAACTTCCAATAGAGTCTTACTTCTCTTCTGAAGCCTCTTGAACCCCGCCTTTACTTAGCAGAATCCTATAGGCTTTCTGGCCTTCTGAGCTCCCACCAAAACTGTCCATTAAGCTCCACTTACAGCAGTCTAAATGGTTTCCACCCTGTATCACTAAACTTTCCAAAATTCCTCCAACAAATTCCCATAAGCATCAAAAGCTTCTAAACCACACAGGTCAGTTTAGTCCCAGAAATAGCCCCACTTCTCAGTACCAATTTCAGTTTTATTAGTTTTTTTAAAAATTTTTCTTGATACAGTCTTACATATTGGAGGGAACTGTTGTTACACATTCATGCATACATGGATATTTAACTGCTGAGTCTAAAGGACCTGTCAAGAGCAATTTCAGTAGGAAAAGTTTATTTAGGGGCTCATGGTTTTGGAGGTCTTAGTCCATAGAGGCGAAGCTCCATTCTTCAGGGTTTGAGGTGAGGCTGAACATTATGGAAGAAGGCATGGCTAGAGGGAGCAGGGACAGAGAGTTTCACTCACCAGAAAAAAAAAAATACATCAAAGCCATATCCTCAGTGACTCACCTCCTCCAGCCATACCCTGCCTGCCTTCAGTTGCCAGTCATTCCCTATGATGGGATAACTCACTGATTGGGTTTAGACACTTATAACACAATCATTTCACCTCATCCTTTTTTTAATTTGCATTTTCTCACATAGTGAGCTTTTGGGGGACACCTTTCAATCCAAACCATAACAGTGCGTCTCAGCTACACTGTTCAGCAGAGGTTTTCCTGCCTCAGTTTTCTGCCATGATATTATGTGTTGGCAATGGCAGTGCTTTTCAACTTGTCTGAGCATTCTGTCCTATTGCTATGGCTGTAGTATGACTATGATCTGCATGGATACTGCAGATCCTTCTGTTATGTTTTTAAACCTAACTGTAGAAGTAGCATTTCACTGTGCTTGCCTTAGAGTGTTTCATCATGTACTATTGCTTTCTGTTAAAAGTACCCAATATTTTACATAGTAATCTCACTTAGTACTACTCAGTCATTCCTGTTTGCCCATCTTTTCCTCCCAGAACATTTTCAGATACACAAAGCAAAAGTAACTTCTAAATGGACATAAAACAGTGAAATCCAAGTTTTTAGCTGCTCAGCTTTAAGAAGAAATGCATGTACATAACCTACTTCACTAATGAATGTAGGTCCTCATCATCTCTAATAAAATATATTTTAAGGGTTACAATATAGGGGGACTATTTGGGCCTGGATCATAAAGTAAAAAAATATCTCTTTGACTCCATTTGGATATTCCATAGTAGATTCACCTATTTTCAGAAGTAAGTTTAATGTCTAATTCCTTTCCCTGAAGACAACTCTATGACTCCCTGCAAGTATCTGGAAAAACAAGGTTGAGAACTTAGACCACAACACCTTAACAAACTTTAGGAATAATATAGGATTTGGAATAAATTCTTATGTCTCTTCCATTCACCTGTACATAGGTGCTAGAGGAGAAGAGCCTTTCTTGAGTTGAGTGACAGCAGAGTACACTTTGTTATCTAAATCATATTCCTACAGTATCTAGAATAAAAGCTGATGATGAAGGATTACCAAGATTTTTATGGCTCCCATGATTTCCTATACAGGGATGGGAAGAAATTTAAAGATAAAAATCACTTGAAATATGATCCTTCATCAAGATATTTCTTGTGTTTTCTCCCTTTCCTCTGATACCTTAAGCATATTTGCCCCAACTTCCTGTAAGTAATTGCTATTCTGTTCTTAATTACCAACTGGAAGCTTAGATTGCAACATGAAACTATATGAGCTTATATAATGATATACATAATTCTTTATAACTGAACACGTATGGATATTGTTGGGTCATTCAAGGTTAATTGTGACTTGATCACACTTCTTGTTGCTGTATTAACTTTTTTTTTTAACATAGTAGTAAGGCATTTAAATATAGTCTTGTTCTAAATGACTGAGAAGTGTGTGTAAGTTCAGATCTCTCTGGCATCCATGCTCGAGGTTACCACTTGCTATATTCCCATTCTCACTTCTATTCTTGTTATTTATTTTGACTTAAACTTATATTCCTATTTCTAATTATCAGTTTGAAGAAATGGATCAATTGACTTCCCTTATGAAGTTTAAATTATTTATCACACAAAATTTTCCTGCTGTTCACTTCATTATGCTATTTATATGCATCAGAATAGAAACATGCTACTTATGGGAGACCCATCTTACAGCCAAATACATCCACAGATTGAGGGTGAAAAGGTGACAAAACATTTACCAGTCTTACAGCCCAAGAAAGCAAGCTGGTATTGTAATCCTTATATCTGACAAAGTAGATTATAATAATAAACTAATCAGAAGGCCACTATATCATAAAAAGGGAACAACACCAGGAAGATATAACTATAGTAAATCTCTACACTCCAAATATGAACACACCCAAGTATATGAAAAATATTTTCCAGGATATAAAACCACTTATGGACTCCAACATATAACACTGGGAGAATTTAATACTTTTCTATCACCAATAGACAGATCATTGAAGGAGAGAGAGAAAGAGAGAGAAATCTACATCTCCATAAAACAAATGGACTTAACAGATATTTGTAGAATATTCCACCCCCAATTGGCTTAGTTTACCTTCTTCTCAGCAGTGCATGGTTCTTCTTAGATATAGATCACATTCTAGCTCACAAAGGAAATCTCAGCAAATCTAAAAAAGTTGAAATTATTCCATCTATCCTCTCAGACCATGATTCTAGCAATTAATGGAAAAAATTATAACAGAAAATATATGTGTACGTAGAGGTTTAATAATAGCCTCTTAAATGAAGAATGGCTCAAAGAAGACATGAAAGAACAAATTAAGAAATTACCAAAAGCAAAGAAAATGAAGACACAACACTATAGAAACCTCTGGGACACCATGAAAACATTTTCAAGAGGAAAATTCATATCTCCGAGTGCCAACATTAAAAATCAGGAGAGATCACAGATAAATAAGATTATGCTCCACCTCAAGTGCCTACAAAAGGAAGAACAGAAGAACACCAAACTCAGCAGAAGGCAGGAATTAATCAAGATCACAGCTGAAATCAATGAAATTGAGAACAAAAAAATTAAAAATAATCAACAAAACAAAGAGCTGGTTCTTCAGAATACTAAAAATTGCAAGACCCCCTTGCTAATCTCAGTAAAAGAAGGAAAGAACTGAAGCAAATCAACAAAATTACCACCAAAAAGGGAACAATCACAATTGACCCAATGGAAATCCAATGGATTAGCAGAACATATTTTGAAAAACTATATTTCTCTAAATCAGATAATCTGGAAGACATGGACAAATTTCTATACACATACAACAACCCCAAATTGAAACAAGAAGATATCGAAACCCTAAACAGCCCAACACAGGCACTGAATTCCAAATAGCAATTAAAAGCCTTCCAAAGAAGAAAAGTGGAGGACCTGATGGTTTCCCTGATATGTTTTAACACACCCGGCAATTGGAGCTAACACCTCTCCTTGTTAAGCTATTTGAAGAAATTCAAAAGCAGATAACTCTCTCAAACACTTCTTTTTTTTATTGAGAAATTTATTTGGTGAACAATCATACAAATTTTAACAAAATAATATATAATGTATATAGCTTCTGAAAATTAGATTTACCCCAAGAGTACCCCCCCCAATGACCCACCCTTATCCCTCCCTTCCCCTTCCCACAACATCTCTAAAACAAGAATGAGGCAAACATAACTCTGATACTAAAACCCAACAAAGACACATCAAAAAAAGAAAACTACTGACAAATATCCCTGATGAACATGGACATAAAAATCCTTAATAAGGATTAAAAAACACATCAAAATGAGAATTCATAATGATCAAGTGATGAAACATGATCAGAAATAATATGGTCATCTTAATAGATGCTTAAAGGCCTTTGATAAAGTCCAGCACCCATTTATGATCAAAATTCTGGAGAAGATAGGGATAAAAGGAACGTAACTAAGAAAAGACCACATATGAAACAATGGCTACAAACAAATTATATTACTTAAAACTTTTTATTATATCCTCTGATTAAAAATTATTGTAAAATATTAAAAAAAGGTATTTATTGAATTCAAAGTGTTTATAAGTATGTCACTGTATATATACTATAGTCATGTGTATATAAAAATGTTCTTCATAGGTATGAGAATTATGTCACTGCAGTTGGGTATTTTAGTAAAAATATAGGACCCAGAAGAGAGGCAAGGGATTGGAGGATGGGAGCAGGCAATGTGTGTGGCAGGGGATATTGACCAAATTGTACTGCTGTATTGTGTGCATCTATGAATATGTGACAAAAAAATCCCATCATTATGTACAACTATAATGCACTAATAAAAATAAATTTAAGAAAGCTCTTCACCACGTCATGCTGGCAGGAGTCACACACATTTCATGTTTACAGAACTTCTTGATTTTATAATTTTCCAATATGTTGATTCAGTGTTATACTGTATTCTCACCATAATACAAGATTAAAAGGGTATTGTGTGTTTTTTTGTGTAGATATACTTACATATACTACATAGTCTGATTGTGCAGTAGGCTGTACCATATATAGCTTCTTATAAGTACATCATAATGTTTGCACAATGATGAAAACCTAGGGATACTTTTCTTATAACATATCCCCATCTTTGATATAGATAAAGCAATTCTCAAGTTCATATGGAATAAAAGGAGACCCAGACTAGCCAAAACACTACTCTATAGAAAGGAAGAAATAGGGGGTATCTCAATCCCTGACCTGAAATTATATTACAGAGCTGTAGTAGCAAAAACAGCATGGTATTGGTATCAAAACAGAACCAAAGACCAGTGGAACTGAATAGAAGATCCTGAGACAAACCCTCATATCCTTAACTATTTGATCTTTGATAAAGGGGGCAAAAGTATAGTGTGGAAGAAAGATAGCCTGTTCAACAAATGGTGTTGGACAAACTGGACAGCCATTTGTAGACAACTGAAGCTGGATCCTTATCTTTTGCCCTGCACAAAAATTAAATCAAAATGGATCAAAGACCT
>PVKS010022175.1:0-34111 GCA_004027875.1 Aplodontia rufa | reverse complement strand
TATGGAAGAGATCATGTTGAGTAAAATCAGCTTAACCCAGAGATCTAAGGGTCGACTCTCTCCACTCATCTGTGGAGGTGGGGTCTAGACCCTAGACAATGAGAAAGTTGCTCTAGTAACATGAGTTAAATCCAGATAAGATGTAATGCTTTACAATCTAATATTTTTTTAGAGTTATAATGGGAAGGGGAAGGGAGGGATAAGGGAGGGTAATAGGGGGGGCACTCCTGGGGATAATTGCAATATCCAGAATATATTCACATTTTATACACATTTTATATTATTTTGTTAAAATCTTGTAAGGTTGTTCAAAAATAAAAAATTAAAAAATAAAAAAAAAATTAAAAAAAAAGTTAGTAGGATGAATTGAAATCTTCAGTGAAGGAGGACTTGGAAAAAAGATTGTGACTCAGCAAAACTTTCCTTTATGTTTTAGGCCAACAAAAATAACAGCTCATTCCTAGGAGTGTGGTGGGGTGGTATGAAAATGAAAGGACATAGCAAAATAAAAAAGAATGTTTGCTAAAAGGGAAGAGAAATAGCAAATTTTCACTGAGTGGTATTTTTGTGTATGGTATGAAATGAATATTAATGTATCATAAGAATAAAAATCAGTAAACATGAGAGAAAAAGAAAACACTAGGAAAAAAAAGAGAATGACTTATATTTAGTTACTTCATATAACCTGTGAGGTACAAGCTAATTCCTGCATTTAAAAATATTAATACTTCAAGTCATATAAAAATTTTGATATCATGTAGTTTATTAGAATTACATCATAAGTGACTTATAATCTAAAAATATGAAAATGTAGGCTAATAACATTAGGCTAATGCAGGATACTGAGAAGAGTATGTCTTGTTTTTGAAAGGCCAGATATATTATACAATTATCTTGAACCACCCACCAAATATAAAACTAAGACTTTGATGAGATTTAAAATTGCTGGGGGTAAAGGACATCGCTCAATAGCAAAAAATTCAATATTTAAAGGTGAAATTTCACAAGAAATTCATTGTACTTGTGTGGCAGAGTGATCCCAATTACTTGTAATATTTCTCTTTTATGGAATTCTAATGACAGACCTGATAACCATGAATAGGTCACATAATATGGTGCCCCACATTATGGTCATTCAGTTCTATCCTATTTTCCATTCATTGCTTCCTCCCAGAAACACATCCAGTATAAGAAAACAAGCATGTAGCCCATAAGTTAAATGTTTCTAATTTTGAACATTCATCTCATATTAGCTCTTGCCAATGAGTCAGAATAATGTAGACCATATATTCTCTTGTCTTCATTTCATCACAGAATCCTCAATTCTTTGTACTAAGTATTAGAAAATACAGAGTGAAGTTTCAAAATTATGCTAATTTGAGTCCTCTGTAACGAAATTGGAAGCATCTAGTGATATTGATGACATCATAGTAAAATTATGTATATTATATTTAGAAGATATGGGGAATGATGAAATATTTTGTAATAGTTATCATACATAGTCTTGTATCCTGTAGATTTTTGTGTAATGATAATAATGAACATGCATTTCAAAATATTTTCTTTTCATCTTAACACTTTCTCCAAATTGAAATTTGTCAAAATGGTGGCAATATTTTTGGAAACTATCCTTCAAGCCAGAAGCTTGTGTCTCCTAAGCTTTCATTCCCTTTGCAAAGTAGAACATGAAAGGCTTTAGCAAGATATTTTAGAATTGATGCGAAAAAACACACCTACAGTTCAAGTAGCCCATCTAGGGTAATATGTCAACTAAATTGCTAACAAGTTCTCCATGGAGCTACAGTGGATCTGGTCATTACCTCATTTTACCCTAAAGTGGGAAATGCACATTTTACTCTAAAATTGAAAAGGAAATATAGAGAAGTTCAGTAACTAGTTATACAAGTTTACCTTGAATCAATTATAATACTAAGAAGGATTAAAGGATTTTGTAAAAATTGTAGAAAATATGATTAAAGAGTGAATAAACACTATTTTCACTTAATTAAATTATGTGGAACCAGGTAGTACCTTCAATGACTAAAAGAATGATTTTTTTCTTTTAAAAATTTTCCCTAGCCACAATATAGATGCAAGTGAGAAAAATAAGTCCCAGTTTAATCTTAATAATTGTATTTAGTGCTTTGAATCTGTCAACTCCTTGTTGCTCCTATAGGGAAAACCTGCTTCCAAAAATTGACCTAGAACACGTTTATCAATAAGTTATTGACCATAACAACACTTTGGAGCCACAGATAATCATAATGTGCCCTGAATATTTGTTTCATGGAGGTCTTGTTATTTATTGTCACAACACACATTTACTAGATGTAATTTTTAGATGCAATTTTAGTGAAACTAAAAGGGAATACATTTGTTAGAAGTTATTTTACACACAGAGTAAGTTAATTTGTGAGTAAACTCTCTGCCTAAAATATTTTCACATTTTATTTCATTACTATTTTTGCATCGCACACTGATTTCCAAATATTATTTGTGATAATATATGTAGATTTATCTCCATTTATTTTAAGAAGTTTGTGAAATATACATCCTCTACCTCATAACTTTCATAGAGGCCAGGTTGAAAAAGAAGTACCCTAGAAGGATACCATTCCAAATCTGATAAGTACAACATTTAAATTTGCCAGATTTCTCCAAAGATAAATATTCCATAAGATTAGTCAAATCCCGTCCTCAATCATACTCTCCAGACTTACTATAATATCTTCAAACCAAATAAAACATTTAGAGCTTAATCTGCCTTACTTGCTATTTGCTTATGTACTACAACACATGCTATAATATCATATTTTGGTCTCTGAAGGCTATCCTTGCAAATAAAAATCTACATTTAGTTTTGCTAATAAAAACTAAGGTGTTATATACAAAAGCCAGAGTAGATAAGTAATATGATAATCTCAGGCTTATTGTCAGTGAAGATGCCCTTCCAGGTGGTGTGGCAATGACAGAACATTTAGATGCAACTTGTATGGAGCCAATAAAGTGATATTTCAATAATATATCAGGAGATTTATCTGAAAAACATGCTAATAAAATAATGGTGATATAAGATCACTCGCTATACATAAGTTAAAAAAACCCTGTGAAATGGTACACAAATGTTGATTAAGGTGATATTTGCTGAGAAAGAGGGTTATTTATACATGTAAAGGGAATTTTCATTTTTCTTTTTGCAGTTTAACTTTTAACCATAACCAAGGGTATTAACAAGACAATTGTTTTGAAACAAATCATTCAGTAGAAATCTTCCTTATCACTTCCTTTATGCTACCACATAATTTTATACATGTGATTTCTCATGTAAAACTTATATTTATGTATATGTATACATAAATAACTTATATTTATGTATATGTATACATATGTATATATACATACATATGTATACATATATATGTATATATATATATATATATATATATAAAACTTACATAAGTGGAAGCTAATTTACACTAAAGAGATACTATTTCCTATGGAAAAAAGACTAAGAAGAAAGCGGTAAATATATGAAAATCAGACTCCATAGATCTCAAAGCTATAGATTAGTATCAATTACAATGATATGTGATTAGACATGGTCAATACACTAAATTCTAAACCACAGTACACCTGGTCCCCTTTGTATTTTTCCCTCAAAATATTACTAGATTCATTGTCATTGTGTAAGAAATGCTTTTTTTTTCTTTTTCCTCCAAAGAGAGAGGGACAGTGACAGAAAGAGAGAGAGAAACAATTCTACTTAGTTCTTCATGTGACTTTCGTTGGCTCTGACACTTCATTGTGCACATGGTGCTGGGGTTTAGAACCCACATCCTCACATATGCCAGGCAAACCTCGTAACCACTAAGCCACCACTCCATCCCCAATAAATGCTTTTTTAGAGCAGATTAATTATGATCATCTCAGGTTAAGCTTTGAGATAAGTAAATTAAGAATTTGAAGCAATTACTTTATCATCCCATACTGTATTTTAATAGACGATGTATGTTTGAAGAACTCTAGATTATTCTAGGCAATGACTTAAAAGTTTTCTTTCCTCTAAGAGGTAATTAGATAAAAGAGTAGAGTCAAATTATAGCATAGACATGACTTTTGAATGAAGGGAAGGTATAGAAGGAGGGTGAATACCCTGCAAATAAAAAATAGCGCTCATGAACATTCCCAAAAATATGATAGAAAATGCCATTTTAAATTCTAAATGTAGACCTTTGGGATCACTTTGGAGCTCTGCTTCAAAGTGGAGAATACATTAAAAATAAGAATATCCTCTGGGTTTCCAATGTTCTCTTTCTGCTATTACAGAGAGGACAGAAATCTTAAAGTAGATATAATTATGATGGCTTTCTTATGGTTTAGATATGAGGTGTCCCAGAAAGCTCATGTATAAGACAATACAAGAATGTTCAGAAGTGAAATGATCAGATCATGAAAGGTATGACCTAAGCAGTGGATGAGTCCAGGGCAGGGATTAACCGGTGGTAATTGTAAGCAGGTAGGATGCGGTGGGAGTAAGGAGGTCACTGGGGTGTACTTTCTACTTGCTGTTTCTTGGCTGCTCTGTCTCGAATTGCTTTCCTCCACCATGTCCTTCTACTATGCAGTTCTGTCTCGTGTCGGGCCCAAAGCTACTGAGTCAGCCAACTATGGTCTGAACCTCTGAAATCCTGAGCCAAGATAAACTTTTCCTCCTCTGCTAAAGCAGTCCTTAATTCAGCTATGGGAAAATAATAAACCATTCGAAGAATGGAAAATTTGCACATATCGTTTGTATTGGCTACATAGAAGGTCAGTCATAGAGCATTATTTTATATTATAACCCTCATGTTTAACACAAAAAAAATGGGACCACTGTTGATAAAATTGCCAAAGGGCATGAGGTGTTCTCATGCAAATTGAAGCTGACCCTGACATTTAAAAGACATTCCTTAGTTGAAAGAGATGGTGGAGCTTCAGAAACCAGTCCAAAAGGTAGTTAAGGAGAAAAGATTAACCCATGTATAGATATGATTTTGCTATGCTTTTCTGACTATGTTCTTATGAAAGATTTGCACTTTAATATACCAGCAGCTTTGAATGCATTTATTTACCACCAAAGACTCCAGCTCTCTGTAGCTTTTGCAGATAAATGTCACAGAGCATTTTTGTTGGATGAACCTCGTTGTTATACCATCTGAAGAGTTTTGAAAAACATAATGTCATAGTCATTTGAAAAGAGAAAAAGAAACATAATATTACTGATTCAACAGCGCTAGCTATTTCTAAGGCAGAATTAAAATAGCATAATTTCAGCAATTTTCTTTTTTACACTAATACCATAGTTCATTATTTTATACATTGAGGCACTTTAGAAGTTCTCATATGCTTTTAATCTATCACTTACTAGTTGGCAATTACTACTTCATCTTCAGTCATTATGCTCTTAAGAATTAGAACTTATAAAATAACATTGTTCTTATAATTGTGTGAAAGCCTCAGGAACAGAAAAATTCCCTGTCTTTATCAGGACCACTTGTGAACATTTTTATGTTCATTATACTTATTATGCTGTTATATGTTTTAAAATCAAGGTGGATATACATGCTCTCTTCGGAGAAAGGGGACAAATCAAGAAATCATTCTTACTGGTCTAAGTGGGAAAAGTACATTAAAAGGGTTTCAATAAAATTGACATAACTGCCCATGTTGAAAAATGAATTCTAAAATGTGCCTGAACTAAATAAAGTTATTGCCACCTGAGGTCCATGTGCAGGTGGAATAAGTGACTCTTCTCTGTGCCTACCTGAAGTCATGTGAGAAGAATGTAACAGCCTATGAAGAGTCCTCATAAACCAAATCAGTAGACACTGCCATGACAGAAGGGAGGAGAAAGTCTACAGAAGACAATGCCCAGTAAAATAGGAGTCAATGTGGGAAAAGTCAGAATAGATTAAAGAGTATTGAAAGGGGCTGGAGCAGTAGCTCAGGGTTACAGCACTTGCTTGGCATGCACAAGGACCTGGGTTCAAATCCCATCACCCAATCCACAACTAAGGGTCCGGGAAGCAAAGGCATGATGAAAAAAATAAATAAAATAGATTCTCTCTCTCTCTCTCTCTCTCTCTCCCTCTCTCTCTCTTAAAAAAAAGGTATTGAAAGCTGATAGTCTCCTCAAAAACCAAGAAGGTCATCTATAAGAATGGAGTTTTTAAATGATATTTTTTATGAATCTGTCTTTCTGCAAAGACCTTTACAGAGTCACTTACATACTTCTCTCCAGATCAGGAGTGCCATCTTTATTTATTTATTTTTTGTTGAGAAATTTATTTGTTGAACAATCATACAAATTTTAACAAAATAATATATAATGTATATAGATTCTGAAAATTGGATTTACCCCCAAGAGTGCTCCCCGATTACCCACCCTTACCCTCCCTTCCCCTTCCCACAACATCTCTAAGAAAAGTATTAGGTTGTGTAACATTACATGATATCTGGATTTAACACCTGATATTAGACCACTTCTCTTAATGGCCAGGGTCTAGTTCCAGCCTCCACAGATGAGTGAAGACATTCAACCCTTGGTTTTCTGTGTTATGCTGATTTCACTCAGCATAATTTCTTCCATAGCCATCCATTTACCTTCAAAGGCTGCAATGTCATTGTTTCTAATTGCTGTGTAATATTCCATGGTATGTATGTACCACAGCTTTTGGAACCATTCATCCAGTAAGGGACATCTGGGTTGTTTTCATGATTTAGCTATTGTAAATTGAGCTGCTATGAACATGGATATTGCCGTGTCACTAAAATGTGCTGATTCTAAATCCCCTGGAAAGGAGTAGCATCTTTAAAAAGGCAAGTTTCCTTTGGAAAATCTCAGATAGTGTTCATTTTAACACCATCTTAAAACTAAGTATCCAGAGCACACTGTGGAGAAGCGCAAATTTGGTGGATATAAATAACTAGTTTATAATATAATTTTAAAAAATACCCCAATTGAGACAAAGACTCTTTAAAAAGACATATTTTTTTCTTAGTACTTAGGAAGTTTTTCTTATAAGTGGAAAAATTTATCTAATAATCAACAAATATATGTTGATTTCCTTTTTAATAAATTTTGAGTTAATTTCTAGAAAATATAAGGACAAAATGGACACAGATGATGTTTTCCTTTACCTTACCAATAAATGAGAAAAAGAGATATTAAACAAATGGTAACACAGTTACCTGTTACAAGTATAAATCAATGTTAAAGGAAGAAACTGAGTCTACTTCATCTAACAGAATCAAGAGCATACTGCATGTTGTATAGGACTGATATTTTGAATTTTTAACAAAATAATTTTTAATAAATCATGTGACTCCAAATAATGATATTATTAGAGAAGTGCCAGATCTTTTTTTTTTCTGAAGATGTTTTTTCAAACAGTAAATTAGTTTAAAGTTGTAAAATATTCTTAATAATCGGGAAAAATCACAAGAGAATATCCTTTTCCCTTTCTTTTCCTCAATAAAAGAGAAAAGGAATAATGTTGTTAATACACTTTGAGGCAGCAATGTCAAGGAAAAACATATGTTGGCAGTTTTTCAATCAAAGGAAGTTTATAGAATATAGTCTTTACTTTGTGGTTTATTATCCTTATTTGAAATGAAATATAGAAAGGTCCAACAATAATCAGGCAGCTTGCCATTGAGCCTGTAGCATTTCAAGAACCACAAAGGAAGAGTGAATCATTCCCATACACCCTTAAACCACAGTTTCATATTTACCAATGGTTTTTATAGCACTTGGGATTTGTTAATAGCTCATTAAAATGATTTCAGCATTCAAATTTC
Source organism: Aplodontia rufa (assembly GCA_004027875.1). NCBI lineage: Eukaryota > Metazoa > Chordata > Mammalia > Rodentia > Aplodontiidae > Aplodontia > Aplodontia rufa. The sequence goes on along the minus strand of PVKS010022175.1, from coordinate 26,272 downwards.
CCATTTACAGTTGTTGATACTTCATTACCCTAAAATGGCCAATTAGTCTAGCCAGATCTTGATTCATGTCCTACCACAAAGGATCTCCATTTCCACTAACTTTTGTGTTTTACATTATTCTTAGTGATTGACTGTTGCATTAACAGATCCAATTTTCATCTTTACTTGCCCTGATTTAGTAAAAAGATATTTAGCTGAGGTGGTGAACTTAGTAGGAGAGAGCTGTCCTCTAGGATCTGGATAATGCAGAAAGATTTCAGGAATGTGTAAAATCATACACAAGACCATAAAGAGTCATGACCACGCCCTGACTGAGATTGGACAGATAAGAAAATTGAGACCAAATGCAGTAGAGTTGCACATTGAACGAAATGACTCCAAGTAGTGCTGAAGTCTGGCATTGGTTTGAATTTCCCTAAATGCAACCACATGACTTCAGTTTTAAATAAGGTCTATCACTTTTAGTGAGCCAAAAGAAACCTTTGATTAAAGTTCCACAGGGCAATTTAGTGAAAGTCTTTTAGTGTTCTTTTCCCTAAAAACAAGAATTAAGAAACATTTAAGGATAATCAACTGTGGATATTAATCACCTACCTATTAATTAGATATAAAAATAAAATAAAATAAAAAATTCAATTCATAAGAAGACTTCAGTAATAGAAAGCTCACAAATCAAATTAGTCTGAGACTTTTCTTCCAGTTCAGAAAAAAAGCAAAGGAATATGCATATAAATAAATGAAATTAGCATTATTTATTGTACAAAGTATTCAAGATGTAAATTACCTTAGTAATCATGTTTACAGATGAAAAATCTAATGCATAAAAAGTACATAATTTACCCAAGGTCAGAAGTTCATTAACACTAAAGTCAAATACAAATATAAATTTGCTGATTTAAAATCAAATATTCTCTTCATTTAATTAAGAGTTCTAACCTGGATACAAGAGTTTCAAGGACCTTGAATATCTTGAAATTAGGTACAAAATGTTATCTATTAGTGGGTTTTGCTTTCCTGGGGAGAGGATCAGTTATCAAAAGGAGTCACAACACCAAATATATTAAGTACCATTTTTAAAACTGATTAATTTATGTGTTAGGTTTCTATAAAAAGTGATTATATTCATTTCCAAAATAAATTTAGAGTGCATCTAAAACTCATGCTATGACTTGGACTAAATTAATGGGCCTTCATAAATAACTTTACTAAGAATAACAGGTGGTGGGGGACTTGGATTCTTAACTTTCACACATTTCAGCATTTGGTCTTAATGCATTACAGATTCACATAAACATGCTGTACATAAACAGTTAAATGTCTGAATTATCATTGCTGATTCATAACTTTTAGCACATAACAAAAGCATTATTGTTTGTATTAAAACTGTTTACAGCAGGAGGCATTATTTTTCCCTATAAATGTGTAACATCAGATCAGGTGTTCATTACTTAAAAGAACACAATTGATTTTGCTCTCTTTTCAATTTTTCCTTTTAGAAATTTTGCACACACAGAGAGTATTCTAAATCAGAACATAAACTATTAAATTCATTTTATCTAATTTTAAGAGTGGAATTATCAGAATCTATATATCTTTAATCTTAAAAGTAAAAGCTCGAAGCAACCTAAATACTGATTTTCATGTGCACTTATACGTAATTTGGATTTGACTCTAAGTTGAATATATATATATTGAATATATATATATATATATATATATATATATATATATATACACACACACACACACACATACCATGCTCCATTAAAAATAAAAAGGAGAGAAAATAAATTTTTAAAAAGGAATCTCACAAAAATAGAAGGGCAACCAGTAGGGTATATATATATATATGTGAACGTCACAATGAATCTCTATATTATGTATAATTATTATGCACCAATAAAATTGTATAAATAAAATAAAAAGGTGCAGCTTTTATATGAAATATTCACATCTTTTCAACTGGGGTTAGATCAATAGAGAGCATTCAAACTGTTTTGACTGCATTACTCAGCTTTCCATCACTTTAATGGAATACCTAAGGTAATTAGCTATAGAGCAGAGAAGGTTGAGATTGGCTCAAAATTTTGGAGGCTATGTTCATGACTGGCCCCATTTCTTTGTGCCTGTGGCAAAGCAGCACATCATGGCAGGAGCATGTGAAGCACATTACAGAGCAAAATCACTCACATCATGATCTGGGGAACAAAAGGAGTCGGGGGAGGCCAGACTGCCACAATCCTCTTCCTGGGTACACCCAGTGACCTAAACACCTCTCACCAGGCCCGCATCCTAAAGTCTCCATTATATCCCAGTAGCGCCTCTCTGGGGCTAAGCCTTTTAACCCAGGGATCTTTGGGGGGCAGTCAGTATTCAAACTATAGCAGACTGAATTAGTCAATCCATTTAATAAAGCTGCCCATTTGTTTGTATCTACACAGAGTTGATCAAAGCTTTTAGATTCATGTTGAGAACCCTGCCATGACATTTGGGCAGAAAAGTCAGCAACACTCCATTGTACTTGATCTGACCCATGGACCACATTTCAACGGTTCTAAGAACTAAGATTTAAGAATAGTCACAGCACTAACTGATCTATAAGTCAACAACATGGAATCCATACTCTTCATAATTTTTTATGTGTCGGAGATCTCTGATATGTTTCTTCTTGAGACATAGAAATTATTTTAGAGATGACAAACATGAAATTTGTCCAGGTTCTCAGGAGAATAATGGAGTAGATCTCTGCTTACATATATTCAGCATATCCATTCAAACACACCAAAGATGTTAGTAAGGTTGGAATTGTCTAGGGGAGCACAGGGTTTGCTTCCTTGTAGCTGGCTGAGGAGTGAAGGTTTACTCCAGGACCCAGCTCACAACTGTGGTAAAAATACTTGGAGTTACACAGCTCTGTACTGGCCTTCATTTGACAGAGTTTATCTCCCTTTAACCATAACTGTATGGGTCACCTATGTCCACTTGAATATTTATGAAAACGAAAAAAGTCTTTATCTTTCTTTCCTGAATGATGGATCTAATTGTAAACTTAAATAAAATAAAATTGATATTTGAAATTAAATATAAATCAATCCTTAAATGTAAAGATGATAAAGGCTGCGCTTCCTCCTTGAGTCTTATGAATCATGTTAGTTCTGCTCCAACATTTTCTCTGCTTTGAGAAAGGAAAAAGGTATTGGGCTTGCTGTCCAGTTCTTTTTGAGAGGTACATTGAGAGACAAAGAAAGAGAGAATCAATATTATTTAGTTTTTCATGTGGCTTTCATTGCTCAGACACTTCCTTGTGTATGTGGTGTTAAAGTTTGAACCTGCGTCCCTGCGCATGCCAGGCAAGCGCTGTAACCGCTGAACCACTGCTCCAGCCCTACTGTCCAGTTGTAAGAATATTCCCATTTTAGTTGAGGGAATCTGTTATTGATTGACCAATGCACAAGACAAGGTTTCCTGACTGCAAGATCAATCCTTGGGCCACAGACATCAACAGATAGAATAAAGGTCACTGTTATCTATGGTCGGTGTCTGAAATAAGAAGAAATAAAAGTTGCAGCTAGGAAACCAGAGGCATGCCTATCATTGGATCATGGAATGCCTCACATTTTTACAAAAACATGGAACAAAGAAGCCCAGAATGGAGGCCAGGAAACTGTTCACTGATGAAAACTTAGAGGAGACTCTAGGAACATAAGGCAGACTTTTGGTGCATTCTTGACAACTGGACTTTCTCTGTTACATCTTCATCTCAGAGATAAAGAAATGGGTTTCTCTAGGTAAAGACAGGAACCTCTGGAACTGAAAACAAATGTGTCTGGTTTTGTGCAGATGGTTGCAGAATAGTCAAATTCCCCTTTAGTTTGGGAATATTTACATATTTTAAGAAGTACTGGAGAGACCAGTCAAGTGGAAAGAGGTAGGTCTCTTGCTACAGCTGACATCACTAAGACACCTAGTGTATTCACAGCAACTTGAATCAGTTATGTCAGGTGTGCTTGAGCAATTGAGGACAGTCAATCCTGAGCTACAATAGGCTCTTCCTTGGAAGACAATATATTTTCTGTACAACCTTGTCATAATCTTTATTAAATTTCATACCTCATTCTTTGTAAAATCACCAGTACAACAAAAATGTGTTTTTGTTATCTTCTGAAGATAACTGAAGAATCTAAGTTCTTTGTTCACCTCACTCTTGATTCATGGAACATCCTTCACCATGTCTCTGTTGATTTCAGTCCTTTCTACCCTTATTCTCATGGAAACCTTCCCAGATGGCTTCAACTTGCACTGATTTCTTCCTTCAACTACCACCCTGTATGTCAGATTTCTGTACTTGGTATTTACATACAACCTACTTTGCTTCAAATTTATTAATTCCTCCTGCATTGTTATGGGAAAGGCACTATATTACAGTCAGATTATTCTGTTTCTCTCCTCTAAGTTGCCACATCACATTTCTATGTGATTGAGAAAGTCATTTAATATCTCCAAACTTCACTCAACTTCTTGGTAAAATAAACAATACAAACATTCACTTCTTTTCCTAGGAGAATTGTTAGAAGTAATCAACTAAGCTAGAAACAAATGGAATTTAACATTACCACCAACAACAATACTTTTATGATGTTTTAGTTACTTTCCCATCTGTATTATTTAGCACTTTTGGAATAACATTCAGAAGAAAATAGCCTCTGTGAATCCTCAACATTTTGCCAAAGCATATTCTTTCATTTATGTCAATTTACTTCCTAGATATCTAATCACTAAACTAATTACCCCTGAATATCCAACACTTAGTGCTATCCCCTAGTGCTTCTAGCACTTAGTACCTTAGTACCTACATTCCCAAAGCATATGATAGACTGAACCAAATTTATATACATATAAATCTTCATCCCATGCCACAATGATTTGTATGTACTGGGTATAAATTGCTTTTTTGTTGTTTATTAAACTAGAAATCATTTGTTATGTCCACAGCATCTTAGAACTTACATATACGTGATATACGTCAAAACAACGCTTTTCACAACTAATCGAGTGTTTTGAAAACAATGAGAAGTGCTTTTGCCTAAATAAATAAATACTTGCAGCACAAAATTATAAAACAATGACAAAATATCACAAACTGCATGTAAATCATTTGCAAGTGTATATAACCAAAAAATAATGCCAAGAAGTAGTTTGGATACATGGGCCATATTTAAGTTAAAGAAACATAATTGTTTTGTTCTGGCCACTTTGCTGAGAGCTTACATCTTTGCATAGAGAAGTGTAACCACAACCAAAATCCAGTTACAACAATGCTTGCCTCAAAACATTCCTTAATCCTCTTTAAAAGCTAACTCCATCCACTCCAGCCTCTTGCAACCACTGACCTATCTGATGTAAAATTCTGTCTTTTTCAGGTTCCAACAAATGGAATCATGTAGCTTGATGCCTTTTGAATGTGTTTTCTTCTCAGAACATACATTTGAAATTCATTTCCATTGTTAAATCAGTAGACTGATGCACTACATGGATGTGTCGCAGTTTATCTGTTGAAGAGCATTTCGGTTGCTTCCAGTTTTGGACAATCATGAACAAAGCCACTCACGACCAACCTCATGTAGGTTTCTGAGTGAACATAAGTATTTTTTATTGCTCTTGAGAAAATATCTAGGAGTAGACTTGCTAGTTAGTATAAGAACTGCATTTTGTTTTTAAAGCAAGAAGGACAGTGAGAGAGAGAGAGAGAATCAATTTTTATTGAGTTTTTCACATGTCTTTTGTTGCTCTGACAATTAGTTGTGTACATGGGTGCTGGGGTTTCAACCCGTGTACTTGCGCTTGCTAGGCAAGTGCCATAATCGCCAAACCACCGCTCCAGCCCCAAGAACTGCATATTTAACTGTATAAGAAACAGGTTTTTTTTCCCCCCAAATGGCTATCCTATTCTGCATTCTCATAAGCAATGCACATGAGGTACAGTTGCTTCATATCTTGATTGGCACATGGCATTGCCAGTTTATGGTTTTTATTATTGTTACTTTAACCATTGTGATAAATACATAGTGGCATAACACTGTGGTTTGATTTGCATTTCACTATTTCATAATAATGTTGGTCATCTGGTTACAGGCTTCTTTTCCATCCACAGATTTTCTGTACACAGATATTTTTTTTAAAACATACATGATATTTATTCTTTTATTCAGTTCATCTGTATTTCTTTCAATACTATTTTTAGATATTCTATGTATTTAAAAAATTATGTAGACATATTTGGGCACCTAATAAATTATTTTGTCATTTTAAGACATACACATTTTTGTTACAATTTCTATTTGCACTTCTGTATATTGTCTTTATATTCAGTAATACATCTAACATGTTTTATGAGCTCTAACATACCATTAACATAATTTCTTCATTTTTAGAATAGTATTATCAATACTAACATTTTGGGGTAACATTAGTAAGCATATGGAGTGTTTCTTTAAACAATGTTATCACATTTAACATAAATACAATGGCTACTGATAAAATTTTTATTTAATTGATAATTGAGACATTTTTTATTTCAGTAAACATAATTTATTCAAATATTTGTCCATTTTTACTTCAGTTGCATGTTTTACAATTATTGAATTTTCAGTGTTACTTACACAATGTGGAGTAAGTCTGTAATCAATTTTATGCTTATAACAATTTCTTTCCAGACTGTGTCCTGTCTTTTTTATTCCTTCAATAATTATTTTAAAAAGCAGAAATTTTTGATTTTAAGAAAGTTTATCATTTTTTGTTTTCTTGATCATATTTAATATTTAATAAATATCTGCCTGCAAGATCACAAAGAATTTTTTCATATTTTCTTTTAGAATTTTAATATTTTAATTATGTATCATCTACGATTCTATGATTGATTCATTTTCAGAAATTTGTTTAGCATGTGAAGCATGGTTTGAAGTTTTATTTTGTTTTGTTTTTGAATATGGATAACCAATTTTTCCATTACCATGTTTTGAAAAGATTCTTTGTACCAGCGAATTTTCTGTGCACATGTCAAGAATCACATATGCAGGGATCTGTTTCTAAACAGTCTATTGTATTTGTTCATCATTAACACAATGTCTAGCATACGATTGCTTTATAATAAGTCTTGAAATCATTTGTACTGTCTGAGTTCTCCAACTTTATATCTTTCAAATTGGTTTGGCTAGTCTTGTTCCTGTGCCTGGATTAGGAATTTCGCTGTATCAATTTAGCATCTTAACAATCTTTAGCCTTCAAATTGAAGAACACAGTATCTCTTTCCACTTATACAGTGCTCCTTCACTTCCTTTTACCACTGCTTTATAATTTTTACTACACAATCTGGCACATATTTTGTTCATTTTATGCTTAAATATATTCTTTTTGATGCTATTGTTAAGGCTACTTTTTAAATGTACATTTCAAATTATTTCTACTACATGAAAGGAAAATAATTTATGTATATTGACTTTGTATCCTGCAAACTTCTGATTCTAATAACTTTTTTTCTAAAAGTTTGTAGATTTTTTTCAAGTAGACAGATATATTATGACTATGAAAATAGATGCATTTATTTCCTCCTTTCCATCCTCCTTTCTTTTTGTTTGTTGTTATACTAGATAAAATTTCTAGTATAATTTTGAACAGATGCAGAGACAGCAGATATGCTTACTTCACTTGTTCCCAAACTTAGGAAAAAGCAATCCATTTCCACCAGTTAGTACCGCTATTTGTGAGTATTTTATGAACTTTTTTTAAATCAAAGTTTTCTTTTATTTAGAGTTGCTAAGAACTATTATGATGAATTGATGTTGCAATTTGTCAAATATTTTTTCTCCACCTTTGAGAGAATCATATGCATTTGTTATGACCTAATATACATTGCGTTGATTGATTTTTCAGATATTGAAACACTTTTGTATTTGCAGTAAATATTCTGTCACAGTTTTTATATTTTAATAATAGTTAATTTCAATTTACTAATATTAAGAAATTTTACATAGATTTTCACAGGTAATATAAGTTTATGTTTTTTCTTTTTCTTACAAAGCTTTCACCTTAGTTTTGATAGCAGGGTAATACTGGCCTCATAAATATGTTTCCTCCTCTTTAATTTTCAGAAGAATCTGTAGAATCTCTATTCTTTTCTCTTTACATGCTTGGAGAATTCACCAGAAAAGCCCTCAGGACATAACATTTCTTTTAGGAGTTTGTAAACTATAATTCATCTTCTTTAATAGATAGGGAATTATTCAAGACTCAGCTTTGGTAATTTGTGTCTTTCAAGAAATTTGTCAATGTCATATAAATTGCTGAGTTTATTGTCATATTGTTTTCATAATATGCCCTGGTTATTTTTTTTCAATATCTGTAGGATATATTATTTTATCCTCATTTTTATTTGTGATCTGGTAATTTTTATCTTTTATATTCATAAACCTAGTGAGAGTTTTTTTAATTTATTGATTTTTTCCAAAGAATACTTTTGGTTTTATAGCTTTACTTTTTGGTTTTATAGCTTTACTTTTCTCTTTCAATTACATCAATGAGTGCCCTTCTCTTTTGTTTATTTATTTCTACTTCCCTTGGGTTTAATTTACTCTTATTTATCTAGATTCTTATGTGAAAACTTAGGTTACTAATTTTGTGTTTGTTCTTCTAAATTAAATACTTTAATGCTATAAAATTCCCTCTACTCATTGTGAGGTGTACCCTAATCAGTAAATTAATCCATTTGATGAAGTAATGATTTGAAAGGTCTACTCTACTGGTCGTAGTTGTAAGCAGGTGGGATATGGCTGGAGGAAGTAGCTCCTGGGACATGCCCTTGGGGATTATGACTTGTACCCCTGGCTCCTACATTTCTTCTTCCTGGTTGCCTTGAAATGAGCAACTTTCTTCCACCACAGCCTTCTGCCATGCTGTTCTATCTCACCTCAGGCTCCGAGATATGGAATCAGTTGACAGTGGACTGAACCTCTGAAACTGTGAACCCAAATGTTGTGATTTGGGTGAAAGGTGTCCCCTAAAAGCTCAATATATAAGACAATGCAAAGACTGAGAATTAAATGATTGGGTTATGAGAGACTTTACCCAATCGCTGAATTAATCCCTTGATAGGGATTACTTGGGTGGTGACTTTAGGTTGATAGGGTTTGTCTGGAGCAGGTGGATCATTGAGGATGTGCCTTTAGGGTATATATTTTATATCCGGTGAGTGGGATGCTCTCTCTCTCTCTCTCTCCCTTGGCTTCATGATATGATGCCTTGAGGTGCTTCCCTCCTACATACTCTTCCACCGTGATATCCTGCCTTACCTCTGGTCCCTAGGAGTGGAGCTGGGCCTTTCTGGACTAAGACCTCTGAAATTGTGAGTCCCCAAATGAACCTTTCCTCCAATAAATTGTTCTTTTCATGTCTTTTAATAGCAGCAATGAAAAAGCTGACTAAAACACCAAAAGAAACTTTTCTTCCTCTATGTTGTATTTGTGAAATATTTTGGTAACACTGACAAAAACTAAACATTGGCTAATCCAAAATTTCACAACTTTATAATATTATAACTCAATCAGCCTAACTCCAGAGTGCAATCTCAATCAATATAATGCTGGCATATTGTAAATATATTAAATTATAAAAAATTCTGGTGCTTGTGGTTTATTCTCTAAAGTGCTTATGAAAAAAATAATTATGACTATAGATGGCAACTTGCTTATCTCTTGCATTCATTAACTAGCTAATATTTTATTTCATATCTTATTGCATATTCCAGTACTTTCAGAAAAATAACAATGGTAGAAATAAGCATATGCCTTCTTTTTGGTTTTATATGGACTGTTTCTATTTTATCTTCAGTTTATTGGGATCTTTTAAAGTAACAAATAAGTGTATTTTTTCAATCTTTAGTAAAGGTTTTGAATTACTCCAGTTCTTTGTTTTTAAAATTATAATCATGTATCACATTATTATGGAAAACAACAAAAATTTCTAAATGAAGAAAAATATAAGTACTAGTAAAACAAATATTTTCCAACTCAATGGAAAAAAATTAATGAATATTATGCCATATGATTTGAACATTCTTTCCAATACAGAATTCTTTGAACTACCTGTTACGGACCAGAAGATTTAGAAAGCACATAGTAACTATCTTGGTCTTCTACATGTCAAGTGCCAAAAAGAATTTTACCAAACATTCAAATAGTGGGTGACATTTTATTTTTGAAATCTATTCTACAACCAAATCAAGAAGCTGATTTTATAATGATAATGATGTACAGCACCAAGTCCAGAATATTATAACATCTAACACAGCTTAAAACTTATTTATTGAGGTATAAAATTGAAAAATAAAAATTTTTATATTTATAAAATGCAGTGTGACATGATGTACATGTACATTGGAATTGATTACCACAATCAAGCTAATTAACACATCCATCACTTCAAATTGTTGTCTTCTTTTTTATTATGGCTAGAACGTTTAGGATCTAGTCTCAGCAATATTCAAGCATGTGGTTCATTATTACTCTCTGTAGTCACCAGGCTATACAATAGGTATCCAGACTCCTTCATTCTAACCCTTACTCCCAACCCCTGATAATCACATTCTGTTCTTTGCTTCAGAATTAAGCTTTACATATGAGTTCATGCAATAGTTGTCTTTCTGTGCCTGACTTTTTTCACAGTGCATACTTTCTTCCAGATTTTTGTCTTTAAAGCAACCGGTGTATTACCATTGGCTTCTACTGCAGCAGAAAGGTTAAATGGAAAAATTTTAAAATACACCTATATCTGTAGGATACCAGAGGCTTTATGGGTTAGGGAAGGTCAGGTGAAACATCTTACACAGTAAAGGGGTTTCCATGATTTTATCTTCTAAACATCCATCCACTGATAAACACATTTTACATATTCTCTCTCATCTCTCAATCATTATTGCCAGCTCCTTGAAAGACAATTCCATATACCCCCACACACAAATATGCATTTTTTCTTTCCTTTTTTATCACAGTCACTATCAATGCACTATATTGAAAATCAATGGTACAGCCCAAAATACAACAAAGTTCTGTACAGACATAATCCCAAAGCAATTTCTAGACCAATTTTCTAGTTATCTTTCAAGGCTACACTATTCAATAATATAGCTACAAGCAATAAATGTCTATTTAAATTATATTTAAATTAATTAAAATTAAATAAAATTTTAAATTCATTTCCTTTTTTACACTAGCCATATTTTAAGTGCTCAAGAGCACATATGGCTGGTGGCTACCATCCTGAACAGCACAGATACAGAATACTTTCATCAACACAGACAGTTCTATTGGACAACTCTGCTCTAAAGAACACAGATGGTCTTTCCTCATCACTCAGGAAGAACAAATTCTACAAACGTGCTGCAAACTCAGTTTTTTCTTCACGTAGCTCTCACCATGATGACTCAATCTTACTAAACATAGAGAGTTAAAACTATAGTACAATGGATTCTTTTGAAATATCAAATGCAAAGGCTTAGCACAAAATGCCACTGAGATATCTCTGAATTATGATAGCCAAGAGAATGTTTAATGATGCTGAAATGGCAGTTTCATAATGCTGAAAAGATGGAGTATCAGTATTTTTTCCTTGTTTCTCAAATAGGCAACCACTCTTTATGTGAAAGGGGTTCAAAACTCCAAATATTTTTCAGAACAAAGGGAATACACATTGAGCAAAGATAATGTTCCCAAAGAAAATGAGAACTAAGACGTCACTCAACTAAGCAAAGATTATTGCAAAGAAACAAGGCCATGCATTGAGATAAATTAATTCAGCCTCATTATGTCATAACAAAACTTTTAGCATGCATATAAGCAATATAGCCATGTGTACTTTCATGTACTTAATAAATAAAGCCAAGAATGAGGAGGAATGTTATACATTTACACACATGGTTTAGTAACAGAGGCCTAAAGAAAGAAGTAGTCACTTGAAATTATATTATAAGGCTATAATAACAAAAAAAGCATGGTATTGGTATCAAAACAGAAATGAAGACCAATGGAACAGAATAGAAGTTACTGCAACAAACCCTCAAATCTTTAACCACCTGATAATTGATAAAGGGGGCAAAATGATAGTGTGGAAGATGAGCAGCCTATTCAACAAATGGTGCTGGACAAACTGGACAGCCACATGGAGATAACTAAAATTGGATCTTTATCTCTCACATGCACAAGAATCAAATCAAAATGGTTCAAGGATCTGGAAATTAAACGAGAAACTATACAATTGCTTGAAAAAAAATAAGCTCAATACTACACAACATAGATGTCGACAATGCCTTCCTTCACAAGACTCCCATAGTGCAAGAATTAAAGCCAAGAATAAATGAATGGGATGCCATTAAACTAAAAAGCTTCTGCACAGCTAAAGAATTAGTCAAGAGTGTCAAGAGAGAACTTACAGAACAGGAGAAAATCTTTGCCTGCTACACCTCAGACAGAGGGATAATATCCAGAATATAAAAAGAACTCAAAAAACTAAACACCAAAACCACAAATAATCCAATGAATAAATGGGCTAGGAAGCTAAATAGAAATTTCTCAATGGGGGACATCCAAAAAGCCCATAAATATATAAGAAAATGTTCTACATCACTAGCAATCAGAGAAATTCAAATCAAAACTTCACTGAGATTCCACCTTACTCCTGTCAGAGTGGCAAAAAACGAAGAATACAAGCAATAACAGATGCTGGAGGGGTTATGGGAAGAGAGGAACACTTTCCCACTATTGGTGGGACTACAAGCTTGTATAGCTACTCTGGAAAGCATTGTGTAGTCTCTTCAAAAAACTAGAGCTGGAACCACCTTATGACCCAGCTAAATATCCCACTCCTGGATATTTTCCCAAAAGAGCTGGAATTGGCATATTAAAGAGATAAAGCTTCATCAATGTTTTTAGCAACTCAGTTTACTATAGCTAAATTATGGAACCAACCCAGATGCCCCTCATGGGACCAGTGGATTCAAAAACTGTGGTACAGATATACAGTGGAATTCTACTCTGCTATTAGAGAGAACGATATCATGGCATTTGCAGTCAAATGGATGGAAACGGAAAAAGTTATGCTAAGTGAAATATCACAAACTCAGAGACTCAGGGGCCAAATGTTTTCTCTCATATGTGGAAGCTAGAATACAATCAGAAACAGACTGAAAGTTGGCTAAGCTAATAAAAACCTCAACATGGGTGAATTTTTACATGGGCAGGGGGACCTTTGCCTATGACTCTGGGAGATGAAGGGAGGGGGCAGGCAGGGGAGTAGGAATAGGAGGGATATCAAGGCAGCTAGAGGGAGGAAGTTGGGGGTTATCAACCCAATGAGAAACCTTCAACTTCCATGAGAAGCCCAACTAACATGGGGGTAACTAGGGGAAACTTGGGATTGGAAAGAACTCAAAGTGGTGAGATCATGAACTGGCACCAGCCTTGGCTTGCTCTGTCAATATCCATGTGTTCATGAATGTGTGGCAATGACTCTCCCTCCTATATGTAAGACTATGGTGAATGAATTTTAAAAAAATAAAATAAAAGAGAAAGAAGTAGTCATGAAAAGCAGATGACATCTCTTGGAACAAAAACTATACAGAACACAGTATAAAGGTACAAAAGTTCTTTTAAACTATGCAGTTTCAGGTCTGTCATCTATTTCTTAATAAGCAAAGTTAATAAGTTGATATTAAAAAGAAATACATGCAGGATGCAGTGGTGGACACCTATAATCCCTGTGACTCAGGAGGCTGAGGCAGGAGATTCGAAAGTTCAAAGCCAGCCTTGGCAACTCATCAAGGCCCTAAGGAACTTAGTGAGACCCTATCTCAAAATAAAAAGTAAAGATTGGGCTGAGGATGTGGCTCAGTGGTTGAGAGTCCCTGGGTTCATTCCCTGGTACCACAAATAAATAAATAAAAGAAACAAATAAATATATATATATATATATATTAAAATGCTATTTATGGGATATATCATATTTGAAAAATTCCTGTTTTGTGCATTGAGTTCTGTCATTGTAAAAAACACGCTCTCTCTCTTTTTTTCCAAATTCACACACTCCTTAAAGAATATCTAGTTATCATTTAAAAAGAATAGATTAGGGCTGGAGAAGTGGCTCAGCGGTTACAGTGCTTGCCCGGCATGCACAAGTATGTGAGTTCAAACCCCAGCATCACGTACACAACAAAGTCTCGGAGTAACGAAGGCCACATGAAAATCTAAATAAAAATTATTTCTCTCTTTCTCTCTCTCTCTCTTAAAAAGAAAAACACAGATTAAATGAATTCTAGATATGTGCAAGAGGCAAGATTCTTACTTCTATAATAGAAAAACAACACAAACCAAAGCCCTTCCTTCCCATAGTGAATTTTGTTGAGGCTTATTTCGCTCTCTCTCTCTCTCTCTTTCTCTATGTGTGTATGTGTGTTTGTGTGTGTGTGCGCGCACGTGCGTGCACATGCCCATGTGTATAATATGAGAATCACCATTCTATATAGGCTCTTTTCAATCAGTAAATTATTTTAAAAGATATGAGAGGATATTATCCTTTATTATGGTCAAGAATATTTTGAGATCCCTTGCTTGCATCTTGCATGTGACTATACTTCAGTAGAATATAGAAGATTGAAGAAGAACAACAAAAACCAGCAAAGAAGACATGGGAATTCCATCTCCATTAGTTGAAAAACCAAAGTAGCTATTTATTATGTGATAGGATTATTACACTTTATGGTATCATACAAAAATAGTGATAGCATCACTGATACCAATATAAGAGTAACTTCTAAATATTAATAGAGCTTAAACTTTAGATTATGCATTTGTAAAACATTTCACAACCATTCAACTTTTAGGCAGTTAACAAAAGCCAAAAATGATGTACAGTGTCATTAAATGCCCTTTCAGGTAGATGGGATTAAACATCAGAGACAATTTTATTCCTTTTTGTTTACCACCTTCTACAGCTGTATTCTTGACACTAACCAGTTCATCCTTCTAAGGTCAGACAGTATTATTTAGACCATGGCTCCTTCATCATTCCCTCTAATAATTAGCCAGTCTTGCTATTTAAAGTTGCTTGCCAAGAAGTATTTTAACTGGGCATTAGGTTCTAAAATTAACTAAAAGTCAAATTCAGTGGCCCTAAAGTTTGATGCTGAAACATACAGATGACACCATATTATTGGAGCTAGGTCTGGGTAGAAATTTTAGTTATTCTAATGTCTTCAAATTAACTTATTTTTCTGTATTATTTATTATCTCAGAGTTATTAAGGTCAATATTCAGTGCCCACTCAAACTTCTCAGTCATTATAAAATCTTAAATAGTGATTCTGGGCTCTTCTTAGATTAGGGTTTTAGTAGATGTAGCTACCTGCTCTGCCAAGGTGTTTTTGCCATTTTGTTTAATTTTCTTTCTAACACCAAAGCTTAATTCACTAAAACCTCACAAATTTATGCATAATTTATTAATAGTAGCAGCGACACCATGGAATCATTTATTCATTAGCACATGGTACTAATGCTATACCCTTAGGTTATTTGATGTATGGTCATTATAATGACAAAATTCTAGCAAGTTACAAACTAAGAAAATATACTCTATGTGCTACTAATTAGGAAGAGATTTTTGTTCTGCTAACAGTTATATGCTAACATGGCACTTAAAATCATGATTCCCTCTTTGAACCTTTTCTGCATTTAAGATTTTTGAAAAGAGAAGCTTTGACTTTGAAACTAAATAGAACTAGGATTTAACTGTGCTGTCATATAGTGGTTCTTTGGCTTTGGGGAAGATTTTTTTTTTTTATTTTTGAACAACCATACAAGTTTTTAACCAAATAATATAAAATGTGTATAGTTTCTGGATATTAGATTTACCTCTAGGAGTGCCCCCCTATTACTCACCCTTATCCCTTCCTTCCCTTACCCTCAATATCTCTAAAAAAGTATTAGGCTATATAACTTTACACCTTATCTGGATTTAACACATGATAATAGACCACCTTTCTGAATGGCCAGGGTCTATCTAGTTCCAGCCTCCACAGATGAGTGGAGACATTCAACCCTTGGTTCTCTGGGTTAAGCTGATACTACTAAGCATAATTTCTTCCACAGCCATCCATTTACCTTTGAAGGTTGCAATGTCATTGTTTCTAACTGCTGTGTAAAATTCCATGGTATATAGGTACCACAGTTTTTGGAGCCATTCATCCAGTGAGGGACATCTGGGTTGTTTCCAAAGCCTAGTAATAGTATATTGAGCTGCTATGAACATAGATATTGTTGTGTCACTATAATGTGCTGATTCTAAATAGCAGGATCATATGGTGGACTCATCCCTAGTTTTTGAGGATTCTCCACACTGCTTTCCAGAGAGGCTGTACCAGTCTGCAGCTCCACCAACAGTGTGTTAGTGTGTCTGTCTCTCCACAGGCCCTCCAGCATCTATTATTGTTTATTTTCTTCATTTTTGCCATTCTGACTGGCATAAGGTAATATCCTAATGTAGTTTTCATTTGCAATTCTCTGATTACTAATGATTTAGAGCACTTTCTCATTATTCATTGGCTTAATCAATGTTCTCTGTTGAGAAGTTTCTATTTAGCTCTTCGGCCCATTTATTAATTGGACTGTTAGTGTTTTTGTAGTTGAGATTTTTGAGGATTTTGTAGATTCTGGATATGATACCCTTGTCAGAGGAATCATAGCCCATGATTCTCTCTATTTCTGTGGGAAACCTCTTGACTCTTTTGATTGTTTCCTTGGCATACAAGAGCTTTTTAGCTTTATGGCATCCCATTCACTGATTTTTGACTTTACTTCCTTCACTTTAGGAGACGTGTTGAGAAAGTCTTTGCCTACTCCCAAATGCTGAAGTATTGGTCCTAATTTGTCTTCTATCAGTTGCAAGGTAGCTGGTTTAATTCCTAGCTCCTTGATCCATTTTGATTTGATTCTCATGCAAGGAGAAAGATATGGATCTAATTTCAACTTTCTGCAAGTGCCTGACCAGTTTGTCCAGCACCATTTGTTGAAGAGGCTGTCTCTCCTCCGTGTAATATTTTGTTCCCCTTTGTCATAAATCAGATGTTTAAAGATTTGAGGGTTTGTTTTAGGGTCTTCTATTCTATTCCATTGGTATTCTTTCCTATCTTGATACCAGTACCATGCTGTCTTTGTTACTACAGCTCTGTAGTATAGTTTTAAATCTGGTATGGCAGAACCACTTGCTCCATCTTTCTTGCTTAGTAGTGTTTTGGCAATTCTAGGTTTAGATCAACATGCATAAATCAATAGCTTTCCTATACACTAATAATAATAGGACAGATGAAAAAGTCAGGAAATCAGTCCCATTCAAAATATCTTTGAAAAAAATAAAATACTTGGGAATTAACCTTACAAGGGAAATCAAAGATCTCTTCAACAAAAATTATCGGTCATTGAAGAATGAAATCGAAGATGACCTAAGAAGATGGAAAGATGTCTCATGCTCTTGGTTAGGCAGAATTAATATGTTAAAAATGTCCATTCTACCGAAAGATTAATATAAATTTAATGCTATCCCTATAAAGATACTTATGTTGTTCTTTACAGACATAGAAAAAGTAATTCTCAAATTCATTTGGGGAAGCTTTTTAACCTTGCTGAGTCCTTTCTTAATCTGTAAAAGAATAGATTGTACAAACCAACCTCACATAGTTTGTTAAGGAGAAGGTAGACAATACACATCATGACTAAGATAGATCATGAACTCTTGTGAATAATCAATACATGGTTATCCTTATAATTTTAAAACTCCCAACACACACAAACACACACAAACATACACATATGTCCTGTTTCAAAAGTTCTTCTTAAACATACCCTGGAGTTCTGGAAACACAGTAGCATTCTGCTAAATATGTAGCTCCCCCCACTTTTTTTTGATTTATTGAGATTCTTCAGGTGAGAAATATGATCTTCAAAAAAAATTTAGAGGAAAGGTTGGAGTGGTGGCTCAGCAGTTATGGTGCTTGGCATGCCTGGCATGTGTGAGGACATGTGTTAATACTCTAGCACCATGTGCACAACAGTGTTGGAGCAAGGAAAGCCACATGAAAAACTAAATATAATCTACTGTCTTTCTCTTTCTCTCTCACTGTCTCTCTCTCTCTCTTAAAAATTAGAGGTTGTCTTTTTCAATCCCTACACTTCTATGCTTATATATCATGTAAACAATAAGATCCACATTATATAATGACATTATCTTAACATGACCTTCTCATGGCTACCTAATCTAGTAGTCCATTAGTTTGTAAGGGATACAAGCTACACATGAAAACATTCATGCACACACATATTCCTGGATCAAACCTCCCAATGATTTTAACTTTAATTTATGGTGGAGATTTTCTCTATTTTTCTCATTTCTTATTATATACAAAAGAGGACTTGTGTTACAGGCCTACCTTACTCCTTTAAATGCACTTAAATTACCATTTATATTTCATGAGCATTTTTTCTTACCTTAGACAAATCCTCCCACATTAGAACTTAGAACAAGGGAATCCTGCTATCATGCATTTGAAATAGTGTCACTTCACAGAATGAATTCAACCTAAGCACAAAGCTAATTTTTATCTGAACCAGCTCTTTTGCAAGGAAAATGGGACTATAGAATGAGATAAGGAATGTTAGTTCTTTATTGCTCATGTTACAAATCTCTTAATAATACAAAATGGCACCTTGGTTATTTCTAGTGACAATATTAGGACAGTAATGAGAAAAGAATAGTTTTACATATTCATTCTCCTGACAGGTATTACAATAAGATTGGGGACAGACAAAAAAAAATTAATCAATTACACTTGGCCTAAAGGGAAGTAGGAATGGTAAGAATAGCCCTGGAAATGGGAAAAACAACAACAACCAAACACCACTATGCTGAAACAAGTTCAATTCCTGTCCACTTCTGGAGACTCTTACCATGCTCTTATCAATGTCCACTTAAATTCTTGTCCCTTGCTCTTAGATTCTTTTGTCAATTGCGACCTTATTGAAAAATCCCTCTACCTTCCTCAACAGCTTCTGCAAAATAGACTCCAGGACAGGTCCTCTACTTCCTAGACCAACTCTCACAACAACAGTCCCAGAATTAAAGCAAAGAAGATATTCTGTGGTAGGAAAGGAAGGATTCCTATGTATGGTACAAAAGCCTGGGGAACTTAATGCTTTTCTTTTTTCTTTTTTTTTTTTTTTAAGAGAGAACATTGAGAAAGAAAGAGAGACAGACAGACAGAGAGAATTAATTTTTATTGAGTTTTTCATATGGCTTTCATTGCTCTGACACTTGGTTGTGTACGTGGGTCCTGGGGTTTGAACCCATGTACTCGCACTTGCTGGGCAAGGGCCATAACCGCTGAGCCACTACTCCAGCCCAAACTTAATGATTTTCATTTCAGGAAATTAAATATGTGATGTTTCTGATTATAACAAAGAGAAAATATTTTAGTGAATTACTTTATTGAAAAGTAGGTTTATGATTGTTTGGTTGGTTTTTTGTTTGTTTTCTGAGGGGTGTGTGTGTGTGTGTGTGTGTGTGTGTGTGAGAGAGAGAGAGAGAGATCATAGTACAATTGTAAGAGAACACAATTGTAAGAGAACTTACAGGTTTATGTTTGCTTTTGAGTTTAAAAATGTGAACAAGTGGGACTGGAGCGGTGGCTCAGCGGTTTCGGCGGCTCAGTGGTTTCAGCGCTTGCCTGGCAAGCACGAGGACCCGGGTTCGAACCCCAGCACCACGTACACAATTAAGTGTTGGAGCAACGAAGGCCATGTAAAAAACTAAATAACGTTGTTTCTCTCTTTCTCTGTCTCTCTCACTGTCCCACTCTCTTTAAAAAAAAAAAAATGTGAACAAGTGGTTAATTTTAGGGATCCTGAGAGTATCATATTATTGGACCAAAGTAAAATCTTTGTGTTCATTTTCAGAATGGTGTTTTGAATTTTACATCATTTAACATATGTTCCTAATATTATTATAATACTTTTTATGCTTTTTTCCTTTTTAACTGACCTTTGTAAATTAGGGGATAGTAAAAAAAAGAGATGATAAAAACAAAATATTTCTGTGAATATTGCCCAAGGCTCTTAAAAAATGTTTAAAATTAAACTTTCTGTGAAAAGAAAAAGAATTAACAAGGTCACAGAAGAAGAAAATAAGAAGAATTAGGAAAACTGTTTTATGACAGGATTCAGCTTGAGAAAGTTAGGTCTCTATTTTGGCCCACAGTAATGTAAAGCAATAGTGGATTTTATTCATAACTTGTTTGCCTGGGTTCTGTTTTTCATTATCTTCCACTAAGGATTGCTTTTGTAATATCAAATGACTTCAAGTTTCTCAGAGCACCCTGCGGTGGTGGTGGTGGCAGTATTTCTTTCTGTTTTGATGCAGGCAGTGTTGGATTAAGAAGAGGAAAGGAGGGGCTGGCACACTGGCTTGTGGTTGCAGCGCTTGTCCAGCATGCACGAATATGCGAGTTCAAACCCCAGCACCACATACACAACAAAGTCTCAGAGCAAAGAAAGCCACATGAAAAATTAAATAAAAATTGTTTCTCTCTTTCTCTCTCACTGTCCCTCTCTCTTAAAAAAAAAAAAAAAAGAGGAGAGGCCCGTACAAGCCAGAGGTTATCTAAGTGGGGTTCCCTTAACAATGGAATCTGGGAGGGAGGGTACAGCACTGAGGTTTAGCAAGCCCTCCAGATGTTTCTGGTGTCTGAAGTTTGAAGAACGCCATTCTAAAACATTAAAACATTCAGGACAAAGTTCAGGCAAAGAGTACCAGCTTATACCCATTTATGCTATGTTTCCAAGTTCTTGTCTAAATATAAAATATGACAACACAAGAATGAATGTACCATTGAGTACTGATTTTTGGTATTTGTGAAAGAAATATGAGCTTAAACAAGGGGAGAATGTTTTAAAATTTGACAAGTCAGTAATCATGATTCACATAGTTGGATGTAAAAGCCCATAGTGTTAGTGGAAGGGTAGTGTATATTAAAAACAAACAACTTATATTTTCTAAAGTTGATGAATTAGGATTCTCTTTCATTCAAGAAAAATATAATTATTTCCTCTCTTCTACTAATTTGGGTGTTGGTTTGTTCTTTTTCTAGGGCCTTGAAATGTAATGTTAGATTATTGTTTTGTTTTTCCTTTTGGTGCTTTTCTATTCTTTTAATATATGTACTCAATGCTGTGAATTTTCATCTTAGAATCACCTTCTTACTATCCCACAGATTTTGATATTTTGTATCATGGGTTTCGTTCATCTCTAAGTATTTTTTAATTTCTTTCCTGATTTATTCTGTAGTCTTTTCATCATTCAAAAGTGTATTATTTTATCTCCAGGTGTTTAGAGCAACTTCTATTTTTTATCATCATTAATTTCTAAGTCCATTCCATTATGGTCTGATAGAATGCAATGTATTATCTTTATCATTTTGTACTTGCTAAGATTTGCTTTGTGTCCTAGAATACGATCTATTTTAGAAATGTTCCATGTGCCACTGAGAAGAAAGTGAATTCAGTTGGTTTTGGATGAAACATTCTAAAGATGTCTGTTAGACCCAAATTACTATTGAAGGGTTTACTTCTATAACATATTTAACATATTAAGCTTTTGTTTAGTTGATCTATCTAGTAATTAAAAAGACATGTTAAAAGTCACTCAGAATTATTGTATTGTGATTGATTTGGTTCTTAAAATTGAGAAGGGTTTGTTTAATGTAGTAGATGATCTGCTGTTTGGGGCATAGATATTTATGATCCTCATTTCCTGTTGACGTATGATTCCATTGAGTATTATGAAATAAACTTTTTGTCTCTTCTGATTAATTTTGGCTTGAAGTACACTGTATCTGATATGAGAATAGTAACCCTTGCTTGTTTATGAGAACCAGGTGAATGGTATGTTTCTCCCTGTCCCTTTGCCTTTAGTCTATGGATAAGTTGGAGAAAAAACAGCCTCTATAACAAATGATGCTGGGAAAACTGGAAATCCATATGTAGTAGAATGAAATTTAATCCCTATCCTTCACCTTGCACAAACTCAAAGTGAATCAAAGACCTAGGAATTAAGCCAGAAATCCTACACCTACTAGAAGAAACCGTAGGCCCAACATTCCAACACATTGGCTCAGGAACTGACTTTCTTGACAACAAAACTCCCAAAGCACAAGAAATAAAATTAGAATTCAGTAAATGGGAAATTGAAAAGCTTCCTCACAGCAAAGGAAACAATCAAGGGCATGAAAAGAGAATCTACAGAATGGGAAAAAATCTTTGACACCTGCCCCTCAGATAGGGAAGTAATATCCAGGATACACAAGGAACTCGAAAACCTTTAAACCAAAAATACAACCCAATCAATAAATGGGCAAAAGAATTAAACCAATTTTTTCAAAAGAAGAAATGCAAATGGTCAATTAATATGACAAAATGTTCAATATCTAGCAATTAGAGAAATGCAAACTAAACTACACTAAGATTTATTTCATTTCACTCTAGTCAGAATAGCAATTACCAAGAATATGAACATTCTTTTGACAAGGATATGGGGAAAAGGATACACTTATATGTTGCTGGTGGGACTGCAAATTGGTACAACCACTCTGGAAAACAGTATGGATATTTTCAAAAATCTAGGAATGGAACCACCAGGCTTTCTAATCCTCCTTGTATATCCAAAGGATCTAAAATTATCATTTAAAAGTGATGCAGCCACATCAATGTTTATAGCAACACAATTCATAATAACTAATCTATGGAACCAACGAAGTGGCCCTTCAACAGATTAATGGATAAAGAAACTGTGGTATATACATAAAATGGAATATTACTCAGCCACAAGGAAGAATGACTTTATGGCATTTGGTGGTAAATGATTGACACTCGAGGATATCATGTTAAGAGCTATAAGCTGGTCTCAGAACTCCAAAGGTTGAATGTTCTCTCTGATATGTGAAAGCTAACTCAAAATAAGGAAAAGATCAGAGGAATAGACAGAGTGGAAGGAAACTGAGTGAGGAGGGATGAGACAGGGAAAGTTTGTGGAATGAATCAAATTTAATTTTCCTAGGTTCATTTAGGAAAATACCATAGTGAATCTCAACAACATGTTCATCAAAAAGACACTAATTTAAATAAAAACAAAACTATGGGTAAATAACAGAGAAGTGGAGTAGAGGGAAGAGAATTGTGAGGGGGGAGCACTGGGAACTGAATTAGAACAAGTGATGCTGCATGCTTTCATAATTTCATCATCGTACTTTCTATTGTCAGGTGTATCTAAAAAGAACCAATTAAAAAATAAAATAATTACTGAACAACAGTAAGGCCTTAATGCTTTGATAATCTTTTTGTAATTTATATGTTTTAGAAACTAATAATCTTTGTGATGAAAAATAAGTGTAGTTATTCCTTTAGTTCACATTTCTTCTTTTGTTGAAATCAACTAAAATTAAAGTTAATATATCTTATTATAAAACAGCATTTCTCACAATATCACATTTTATGAAACTATTATTTCTATCTAATATTTTTTTATTATAATGCATAAAAGAAATCCTAAATTACAATTAATTAAGGTTACCTCAATATTTATAACTGGGTAGTCTGATTTTGAATTTCCTCTTCTGTAGAGTTTTAATTCATTGTAATGCATTTGCAACGTCCTATATAAAGACAGTAACATCAGCATTCTACAAGAAAAAAAAAACTAGAGTACATAAGAAATTGCAAATACATTAAAGATAAAATTTGTCTAAACATAAAGTGACAGAGTTGAGTTACAATTTGTTTAAAAGGGGTTGGAGCGATGGCTCGGCAGTTATGGCGCTTGCCCAGCATGCGCGATTACGTGGGTTCAACCCCAGCACCCATGTAGACAACTAAGTGTCAGAGCAATGAAAGCCATGTGAAAAACTCAATAAAAATTGATTCTCTCACTGTCCTTCTCTCTGAAGAAAAAAAAAAAAAAGAATTTGTTTCAAAGTACTCCCATGAACTTAAACTATGAGGGAAACCTGAGATGTAATTAAAGTTACATAAATTCTGTTGTCACATTGTGTGCAATCTTCAAGGAATGAATGAACCAAGCATTACATTTTACATTTTCTTCCATTTAAAAGAGCTGTTGTTTTTAGTGGTATCTGGAACCATAGCTTGGGGCTAAAAAAAGCATTATGGAACTGAAACATCTTGTGTTCAAAGTAAAGTCACCTTCAAAGATAGAAAAATGTCCACCTCAAAACCCAGTTCTAGTGCATTCTCAAAATATCCAATTAAATAGATGGTGCTATTGTCATTAAAATGCAAAAATTGGAAAAACCCTACGTCTGAGATCCGTGCAAAGAGAGGGGTACGTAGCCATAAGTGTGCAAATGAGTTTCCATTAACATTTCCAATAAAATACTACATACTTATGAAGCTACATATTTTCAAATTAGGTATGCCCCAACCTATATTTGTAAACATGGGAGTAATCTTAATCTTATCACTAAATGCTGAAAGGACTAGAAAGGACAAATTAAGAAATTTGACCTCAAGAATATAAAAGGAGGAATGCAAAACTCAATATATAGATTCATTGGTTTACATACAGGTAGATATGAATGGGATCTAACTCATTCCTTTCTGTCTGTCAAGATTTTCTGAGAAACAAAGCATTTCTTAAAATTGAAAGGCTAGTACTTTCAGAGCTTTACCTCCTTCACTCAGAAACCCCGTATTTATGAATGGATCATTCAAACTACTTTAATGAATATTAACTTGGTGTATTTCCAATTGGTTGTGGAAATTATAGAATGTTATAGCAGAGTATTTGCCAAAAAAATTTTTAATTTTTTAAAATTAAACAATGTCAAGATCATTAGGAATAACATACCTTGCACAAACCTGGTAATCTCATGGACATCAAGACTTGACAAGCGTAAGTGTTCTGTTCTTTGAAGTTCTATTTGGCAAAGTTTTAATATTATTGAGTAGCTAATAGATGACAACATTTCTTTATCAAAATCTTGAAACCAGACATATTTGAGAATTTTAATATTTTTTCAGATGCAGGAAAGTTTACAGCATATTTGCTTTATAATGTAAAACTACCAACTGGTGAGTGTGGGATGACATATTGTAATCAGACACATTAACTTTCCTGCAATAAAACGGATAAAGTCACAGTAAGTTATGCAAATACAGAATGTAAGTCTGTCACCTCTAGAAGTTTTGTTTCCAAATGAAATATCTCAAATTTATAGAAAAGACTTAAGTTTTTAGAGATTTTTAGAGAATTGCAGCTAAAACATTGTATACCTGAATAGCAAAAATTGTTGTTATTACTGCTTGCTATGAGGCAGATATTTTACTGGTGACTTACTAAACATTTTTCAAAATTTTACAATGGTGTATTATATGCATAATAAAAATGCATTTTGAGCTGAGTGTGTGGTATATGCCAGGAATCCCAGCTACTTGGGAGGTTGAGGCAGGAGGATCACCAGTTTAAGGCCATCCTGTTAATTTTGCAGGACCCTTTCCCAAAATAAAAATTAAATTAAATAAGGACTGAGAGTATAATTCATTTAAGAGTGCTTACCTAGCATGTGCAAAGTCAATCCCAGTACCATAATAATATTAATAATGTAAATAAATAGTAATACACTTTAAGAAATTAAGAAACAGGTTGTAAGGAATTAAATCATATTCTATTGTATTCTATTCTATAACTGTCAAGAATCCAAAAGCTTTTTACTACTACTTTTTTAACAAATTTGTGTAAGTGTGGGTTACACTCTCCATTATATTTTTTTTACCTTTTTTTGAACGAATATTTGAGTGCCTACTAAGTGTAAAGCATTTTTTTGACACTGGGGAGACAGTAGGAAATAAAAGTTCTTTTTTTTCCCCACATTTATTAGAAGTATATTGTGATACAGGATACAGATGAGGGGGAAACATTGTCAAAACTGTAGCAATCAATGTGTATAAACTTTGATAACCAGGGGTAATGCTAACACATAGATAAGCTATTATGGGTTTCATCTAATGCAGTTTCCCCCAGAAGAACTCATGTGTTAAATGGGTATCTAGTGTAGGAATAACATCGGCTTCTGGAATGGTTCCCCCATCTTCCCCGTCACCAGACTCCTATGAGTTCTT
>PVKS010022174.1:0-34159 GCA_004027875.1 Aplodontia rufa | reverse complement strand
AGAGCACACTGACCTCGTGAAAGCAGAGGGAATTTGCCTTCCAAGTTAGCAAAGTCAGTGACCCGGCTTGATTCGGAGCCGTGCACCCCAAGATCCTGCTAGCTTGAGTGAGTTTCGCCCCTCTCCTTCTCCATGCTGTCCGTGAGTATGAGCTCATGGGATGGGCTGAGCAAGGGGGCGCCCTGGTACCTGTGGTTCACGGAGAGGGAAACTGAGTCATGGAGAGGTCGAGTGACCTAATTTCATTCATGTGGGAGGTAATATGGTTCAGATTTGAGCCTACTTTGCTTCTGAAACTTGAGCCAGAGAATATGGCATGACAGTTGTGGTTATTGTGTGACTGGGTCATTCATTGAACGAATATGGGATATAGTCCTACTATGTGCCATTGCCATGATGGTCCCTACACAAAGGAGGCTGTGTAGTTCTTACCACCGTGGAGCTTAGTCTGGCAATGGAAGAGAAAACAATTGACTGGTGTTCTGAGAAGTGCTCCAAAGGAAGGAGAGCCACAGGCGTGCGGGGGCACCTGCTCTGGGAAATCGGAGGGAGACTGTCTTGTGTAAGTGCCATTTGTCTCAGACTCGAAGGACAGTGTTATGGGATGAGTTGTGTCTCCTTCCCCCAGTATTCCTCCGCTGGTTTTCCAACCCTAAGTACTTCAGAACATGACCCTATTTGGAAACAGGGTCATTGCAGATGTAATTTTGTAAGATGAGCTCGCGTCAGAGCAGGTGTGGCTCCCAATCCAACATGACCGGCGTCCTTAGGAAAAGGGGAGTTTTGCAGACGCTCTCACAGCGAGAACGTGCTGCAAACCCAAAGGCACAGACTGGGAGCACTGTGTATAAAAGCCCAACACTGCCAAGAAGCTTCCAGAAGCTAGGCGAAGGCAAGGCGCAGATCCTTCTGCTACACCTTGAGAAGGAGCCTTGGTCTCAGCTCAGCCCTTCCGCTCTTCAAAGTCCATTTCCCTCAGGTCGTTTCTCCATTCAGAGGCCTGATTCCTTCATTAAGTCCTCCCCACGGTCTGCTTAGCCCTGAGACCACGCAGTCCAATATGGTGGCTACCACTTTGGCTCTTGCAAATTAAGACGAGATCATTCGTGAGAAGTGCCTACCTCTCAGCAGCACATCGCTTGCAGAAGGTTTTGTGGACAGAGTGGTTCTGGGGAGACGTGAAGAGGGCCCCGTTCCTATCTTGTTTTGGGTCAGCCAAAGAATCCCAAGCATTGAAGTTGAACAGACCAGTAAGAGTTTTAAAAACACACAAGGAGGATGAAATTGCAGCCCACGGAGCTGGCATTGGTTTTTGGAGTGCACACACCAACACGGGACCTGTGAAGAACACCCCATCTCCAAGCACTCAGAGTGGCTTCCAGAATCTTCCATCGCCTTTCCTTTGAACTTCTTTAACATTGGTTACTGCACATGGACTCTGCGTTCCTTAGAATCAGATTGATTTTAAGGAATCCCCTGCTCCATTTTGCTTATAAAAACAAGCTAGACATTTATCTCTCTCCCTCTTAAAACCCCAGAGGTAAGCTGTCAAGATCAAGCTTGCTAATTTGCCAACTTTGACCTCTACCTCCAAAGTTACCTCATGGCCCCAAAGGGCTGCTTTGGCTCAGCCATCTTATCTGCTTCCAGCCAGAAACAAAAGCAAAGCCGCTTTTGCTCACTTTGATTTGGCTGGAACTTAATGATATCATCACACCCAGCCCTAGGAGAAACTGAGGAAGGTGACCACCCTCGCTACACATGTGGACAACCAACCACGTCTTTGTGCGTGATGAGCTCGGGGATTGTGCCGCTGCCACTCTGAGCCCTCGCATGTTGCCTGCAGTGACTGACGTATGTGATTTCCACCTGCTTAGCATGTTCCTCCTCCTGGCAAGGTCACCCGGATTTTGCTTTGGGAGAATCTCCCTTCTTTCTCCCATGGGTGGGGTTGTCAATCAAGTGCTGTCTTCCCTGAGTTAAGGGATCAGCTCGAGATACTGGGAGATCAGAAAACTGAGGCCCTGGGTCGAGTCGTCCTGGGGCTGGCAGTGGGTGGAGCTCATGCGTCCAGGCCTCCTTGGTCCCAGGGCTCTGCTTCCATCTGTTCTGAGCCCATCCCTCAGAGCTGACGAGCTCTCCAGTCATCTCCTAAGAATATCCAGCTTTGCTGTGTAATCTGGAGTTGGCAACTATTGTTTACCACTGAGAAGTTCCCGAGGAATATCCGTGCGTCGTTGGGGCTCATAAATGGAAAGATGGGCCCCAAAGCCCTCCCACATCACTTGCAGAGAGTGATCCTGCTTGAACTGGGATCAAGGCATGGATGATTTACGCAATGTGAGGCGCCACTCAAAGAGGAGGTAACTGCTGGGCTCGTGGGATTTGGGATGTCACCACCCTGAGCCCCCAGCCTATGAGGGTCTCATGTTTGCCTTGCTTGTCAGACTCATAAATCTGAGACAGAGAAGGAAAAAGAAACCCAGTCCATTCCCCGGAGGCTCATGCCAAATATTTCCCCATGATGGATTCTTTATCTTCGGATGCTCCTTGGTTTGCCTCTGCAAGGGCTGCCCTCTGCTAATGGTGGCATGCTTATTTCTGGATCATCAAAGTCATCCTAAAAAGTGAGACCACTAAGCCAGTCTGTTAAAAAATTCAACACTGGAGGTTTAGGCTGCTGCCTTCACTCTTCCTAATGCAATAGTTCCTGCCCGATTTCAGCCACCAACGGCATGACTTCATCTTAGGTCCCGACAGGCTCTTGAGAAATTTATGTAAGTGCCAACTCGTGAACAGGGTGAATTCCAGAAGCAAGTTGATTGACCGGGACGAGTATGCGTTTCACCCGGAAGCAATGCTGTACCTGTGCAGGGGGTGGCTCCTATTTTTTTCTATTCCCGCACCATGCCCCACCTTGGCAAGCACGCTCACACTGCGACTCTCTGCTATGTCCCCCACTCTCTAAAGAGAGTGTAAAAAGTAAATGCATCAGATTATTAACGTAGTTATCTTTGAATAATGGAGTAACAGGCAATTTCCTTTTCTTTTCTTTCTTTCTTTTTTAAAAGG
Organism: Aplodontia rufa; assembly: GCA_004027875.1. Taxonomy (NCBI): domain Eukaryota; kingdom Metazoa; phylum Chordata; class Mammalia; order Rodentia; family Aplodontiidae; genus Aplodontia; species Aplodontia rufa. Next base: position 31,087 of record PVKS010022174.1, on the reverse strand, counting down.
GAGAGAGGAGAAAGAGAATCAGTTTTACTTAGTTTTTCATGTGGCTTTCATTGCTCCAACACTTTGTTGTGTACGTGGTGCCGGGGTTTGAACCTGTGTCCTTGTGCATGCCAGGAAAGCTCCATAACCGCTGAGCCACCGCTCCAGCCCTGGCAATTTCCCTTTCTACCTCTCATTGACATGGAACTTTATTTCCCCCTTTTCTCTTAAGAGAAAAGAGAGAGAGAAAAAGAGAATTAATTTTATTTTTTTCATCTGGTTTTTGTTTTTCTCCACTGAGGTGTGTACATGGTGCTGAGGTTCAAACGAAGGTCCCTGTGCTTGCCAGGCAAGCATGAAACTGCTGAGCCACCGCTCCAACCCAGAATCTTTGCTCTTCAACGAGCATCATTAGAGTACAATTCTACAAATAATTGTACACCTACAAAAGAAGAAATATATTATGAAGGGATTGCATGCCCGGGATAGTACTATTACAATCATTTAACTGTTGTGGTTTTAGAATATTAATATTTACAAACATAGAGTTAAGGTTGATTCTTTAAGCCATTTATTTAAAAGGTGGTTTCTTAGTATAGTGCTGGTCTGGAGCTACATGGGAGCAGAGCTTGTGTTGATTGGTGTGCAGGATCCACAGAGTTAATCAAATAATTCAGAGAGGAAGACAAGAAAAGAAGGGTGAGGCCACGTGGTGAGAGAGAGAGTCAGAAAACACAGTCAGCGCTTCTGACTTTCAACTAGGGCTCTGATTTGACCAATGCTTGTCATTTCCCACTTGAGCCTTGGTTTTCCCATCTATAAAATGAGAAGATAGTAGTTGATTGTTCTGGTTTGGGGATTGGTAAATTCTGGCCCACAACTTGTTTTTGCCAATAAAGTTTTATTGAAACTATCCACAACTCATTCATTTCATATCAACTATGGCTGCTTTCATGCCACAATGACAGAGTAGTAGTTGCAACAGAGATATTGGGATTTGCACCATCTGACATGTTTACTCTCTGGCTCTCTACAGAAAAAGTTGGGGGACCATCCCCCCCAGTCTCAATGACTCTTAATCAAATCCGTATGAGAATTTGTGTTGCCTGGGGTTTGGTTTTCTGCTCCTGTGGCTGTGGGTGGGGCTGCGTTAGCCCCTCTGATCCTCAACCCAGCCCTGTGAGTGGGAGTGGGTGGTCTGGGGAGCTTTTGAGCTACTGCCTCTCATCCATTTGCTCCCTACCAGTCTGCTTCCGGACAGTGAGCAGCATGGGCCAATCTGAGCGGAGGAATTTGAGAGGTGGGGATGGAACCCCCTCCCCCATGATGCTCTCCAGTTAGCAATGTGCCTGGGTAATTGCCCCGTCAGCACCTTTAAATGATCCGTCAAGTAGCCACTCAGGCCCTTCCTGTCCTGCTTCTTACGCCAGCATATGGATGCTTCCAAACCGTGTCCTCCATCGATCCTTGGAAACATTCTTCCTTCCTGTGCAAAATCATCATAGTCATTTCCAGAAGACGTTCGGGCATCTTGTGTGTGTGAGCTTTCCCCTCTGATGTAGTCGCACTGCTCCGATTGGGCTCCTGAATTATAGATTGCAACCTTCTCTTGCTGTTTAATTGGTCCCCTGGATGCTGGGTCATCAAGTGCCAGGGCCTCCTTCCCACCAAAGATAACACTGACTGGGAAGTATGCACCGCCGGTGTCCTCAGGGTGTCATACCCTTGGCTGGGAAGTATGCACCGCCAGTGTCCTCAGGATGTCATACCCTTGGCTGGGAAGTATGCATGGCCTGAGTCCTCAGGATGTTGTACCCTTGGCTGGGAAGGCCTGGAGGCCCTGAAGCACGTGTGTCCCAGGCCCCCATGCTGGTGGCTTCTCCTCATTCCAGAGCATTTTAAGAGCTCACTGCAAAGCGCTCTCCTGCTCCCCCGTAGAAGCCCACAGGTCACGGCTGGGTGCAGGGGGCTTGCTCTTGGTTTTCCTTGGGGGAATCTGTCCCTGTTTGACTTTGAGTTCTGGAATGAGCTGAACACAAACTGGAGACCAAAGCTTTAAAGTTTCCTTCCTCCCAGGCCTTCCTGACCGATCAGCCCTTTCCAGACCCAAGGCCCTCTCTTGAATCTTGTCTCTGCCACCCCTGTCTTTTTCTGAGGCTATTAAGGGAGGCTGGTGTGAATCAAAGATAAGGAAGAGGATGAAGGGGCCTTGGTTTGCATTTTGGGTCTTTTAAGGTCCTTATTGCAGATATGAAATAACAGAATGGGTACCAAGTGTCTTCCGAATGTGAGTCTTACTCTACCCAACCTCCCATCAGGTTGGGCAGGGCTGGGGATTCGGCATTTCTAATAAGCTCATGTGGCTGCCCTGAGAATCCTGTTTAACAAATGTGGCACCATGACAAGGTTGAGTGACATAGTGTCCAGCTGGGCACGTGCCCGCTCCCCCTTTGGGCTTCCGAAGTGGGGCAGGGATCTGACCCCAGCTCCACAGGTGCAGTGGCCCCAGCATTCTGGGACTGTTGGTGTGCCTTCCTCAGCTGGAGGGGGCGAGGTGAGCATGGATGTGACGGAAGACTCTGCCTAGGCAGGAAACAGCTGCCAAGCAGTGCCCCATCCTTCAAAGCTCCTTGAGGTTAGGGTCCTTATCCTTTTAAAATTTATATTATCAATTCCATTTTTTAATTTTTTATTAAGGAGTTGAGTTGTTGTACAATCACAAATGCACATAAAGTGACAGTATGACATGCATGCATTCTTAAACCAGAATCACCCCACATTGCCCGCACCCCAGTCTCTTGATTCTTCTGTATTTCACCCCTACAAGTGATGTAAATGCTTGGATTGTAAATTTTACAGAATCAAATGATTGCATAGGTATTGTTGGATTCTCGGGGGTAAAGAGGGCTGTATTGTTGGTTGTCTCCCTAGACCCCTCCCTATCCTCCTTCCCTCTCTCCTCCCCCACTTGCCCCTCCCCCCAAATCTATGGATGCCCTAGATTATGTGTTGCTATGCCTTTATTGGGTCTAATACATGAGTTTGACTACATTTCATCTAAGACTAGGTTTAGAAAGGTCCCTTCTGTCTCAGTGACTGAACTCACACCCTTCCTCAAAGGGCTCTCTTTCCAGAGTGGCTCCCCGAGGGCAGGACTGGTTGGCCTTCTTCACTCTTATTTACTGGGTATACAGTTGGCCTTCAATAAATGGTTGTTGGATGAATGAATGACCCAAATGGAGGGTCTTCTAGATAACTTAACAGGGGCAGTGTTCAAACGATGCCCATTAATGCTTCGACACCTCATACCCAGCAGGATTTACGGGATGTCTGGGAATTCATTAAAGATGGCCTATTCTTACTGAGTGAACAAAAGCTCTTCCCCTAAAGGCCTTCCTGGCGCAACGGTCCTGGTACAGCACTAGCTAATACACGTGGCTGAAAGCCACGGCCGCAGACGTACCTGGAACATCAGTCTGCTCGGGCTGCCATGCAGAATACCACAAATGAGGGGGCTTAAGCCAACAGAAGTTCAGTTTTGCACAGTTCTGGTGGCTGGAGTTCAAGATCAAGGTGCTGGTGGGATTGGCTTCTGGTGACGTTCTTCTCCCTGGCCAGCAATGGCATCTTCTTGCTGTGTCCTCAGATGGCTTTTTCTCTGTGTGAAGAGAAAGGAGGCAGATAGGGGGAAAAGGGGAGATGGAGAAAGGGAAAGAGGGGGGAGGGAAAGAGAGAAATTGAGAGATGATGTATGCCTTATTTTTCTAATAAGGATATCAGCTCAATGGGGTCAGGCTTCCCCCTTACAACCTCATTTAACCGTATATCTCATGTGGCCACCTCCTTAAGGGTCCCATCTCTGAACAGTTGCAGGAGTGGGGCTTCAACATATGAGTTTAGAGGGGAAAATGGTTCGTTCCACAAAACTTTCCCAGGCTACCTCAGGGAAGGTAAGGGGAATTCAGGGCATAAAGGGGGAATTCCGGTGAGTTTCCTGATGAGGGGGCTTTAGGGTCCCCAGAAGCTCCTGCCTGGTTTCTACACCAGCTGCTACTGTCACAGCGACCCCACTGTTTCTGAGCACCTGCTTCTTGTGCACTTCTACCCAGGTCCCTCCTGATCTGCAGAGCACTTTATTTCTCTCCCCTTCACAGATCTTATCACCCACGACCTTCATTGCTTTCAAAGTCTAAGGTCCTAGGGGCAGGGGCCGCAGAGATTCTTTTTTTTCTTTGCTACAATTCCCAAGCCTTGAAGGTGCTCAGAAACATTTGCTGTCTCTCGATGACCATGAGACCAGGTGCTAGGACTGGTCGTACATGTGGAAGCTCCTGAGTTCGGTGTGCTGTCTTCATTCCTTTCATTTGCAAAACCAGCAAAAGTATTCCCAGAGCATTTACTGTGAGGCCCTGGAGACACAGAGGTGAACGAGAAAGATGAGGTCCCTGTCGACCTGAGGTCACATCCTCCCGGGTTGTGGAGGGGAAGCAGATGCAGTCCCAGCAAGCTAAGCAAATAACATACAAGACGATTTTAGAAGAAAATCAAACAAGGATGTGAAATAAGTAGAGGAGGCCTTTGGGGTTTGCTGAATGAATGAACGCGGGATCTAAAGATCACGCAGAAGGAGGCTTTCACCTGCAGGCTGTAGAGTAATCAGACAGGCTGCCTCCCAGAAGTCTTATACTGCTTTAGAAATGTCTACCTTCGGGGCTGGAGCAGAGGCTCAGTGGTTATGGCGCTTGCCTCCCATGCATGAGGACGTGGGTTCGAACCCCAGCACCAGGTACACAACAAAGTGTTGGAGCCACGAAAGCCACATGAAAAACAAAATAAAGTTGATTTTGATTCTCTATCTCTCTCACTACCCCTCTGTCTCAAAGAAAATATTATTAAAAAGAAATGTCTACCTTTTTAATTGAAATATAAATATCAGACATATGAAAAGTTTGATAAAATTTCACGCACTGAATGCATCCTTATGAAGAAGCAGATCATCATCAGTCAGGACCTCAAAAACCTCCCTTGCGTTCCCGTCTGGTTGTGATTCACACCACCCTAGCTTCTAGCTTCTGCTGCAGGTTGAAACACTGGGATGCTAAAACACGGTGGCTTCCGATTCCTGGAGCACCACGTCGCAGATCCTGGATCCTGATCCATGTCGTTTCCAGCACATGGGTGGCTCTGTCCCAGCAAACTGGTTAAAGTGGTCCTGTCCCCTGCTCCTCACCAGCTCTGCTGTCTCTTCCTAGTGTTTGACAGACAGCCCTTGACAGGCGAGGGATTCCTAAGGTAGTTACCCAACGCCTTGTCACTAAATGCAAACCTTTCCTTGTACGATGTCATCCAACCCCTCTTGTCCCTATTGCTTAGTGACTCAACTGCTCTCTGCAGAAGGGTTTTCAATTAAAATTCTCTGATTGTTCAGAATCTAGGAAAAATTTTGCAGAATATTCTGTCAAAGGCCATGTGACCATTTATTTGATTTCCAGGGAAGGTACAGACGCTCATTTCCTAGCATATACATTTCTTCCCACGCAGGGCTGGGGCCCTGGCCTCCAGTCCTAGCCAGGAGCCCCCGGGGTTAATCTTCCTAAATGACAATTAACAGGTGGGACATCTAGAAATCCCTGTGGCGAGACCTCTGGGTCTATAAATCTGCGAGGGGGCCGATGCTCTGAATTCTTAATCAAGCCTGTTTCCTTTATTAATCTCCAAGAGCAGCAGTGATTTATAATCAGAGCTTCCATTTGGTCTAGAAAATGAAATTCATTTCACAAACCCATAAGTGTGGTCCAAATCAATTGGCCATGATACTTTCCTATTTCATACTCCGTGTCACACTGATCTTTTAACTTGATTGTTCTATTACCAAGTATTCACTTAAAAGCCTCTGCCGGGTTTCTGTGCATCACGAAAATAATATTAGCCGACGCACAAAGATCATGACTGATCCTGCGCCTGGGCTCTTAGATGGCAGAGAGGCTGCGGGTGAGCTGGGAGAAGGGGGGAGGGTGCAGAGACTCTTGAAGGATAGGGACAGAGTGATCATGAGGATACCCATAAAATGCAGGTTTCGGGGTTCCCAAGTCATTATTTCCTGGGAATGGAAACATGATACCTTTGAATTTCTAGAGCGGAAACCAAATATTCTAGACACAGAGAGCGTCTCTCTCCGTCCAGCAAGACCAGCTAGGTTGCTCTCTCAACAAATGTTTGCTGGACACCTGCTGCGAGCCAGGCACCCGGATAGGCAGGTGGGGTACCCCAGGTACATAGTATCCTAGGCTTTGTGGATAGGTGATTAGGGAAATATAATACTGATTATTGGCAGTCTGCTCAAGATGCATTAAAATGTCATATTGAATCCTGACCACCGGTCAGGATTTGCCCTTTTAGAGATGGGCAAATTGGGACTCAGGAGGGTTGAGTTTCCCAAGGTGGGAGTCCAGGTCTGAGGAACTGGCCTGCTGTGAACTCAGTGTCCACATCTGCTTCTGGGTGGCACGGGGTGTGATTGGAAGATGTCCCGCGCATTTCATGCGTTGGAAAACTGGTCCCCAAGGCAGCAGTGTGGGACCCTTGGAGGTGATTGGGTCAGCGCTCAGGAATGAATTGATCCATTTGTAGACCAAAGGAGTAATTGAGAGTGGCCAATATGAAATCACCGTTACCTATCAGTCGAGGCGACGTCCTCCAAAGTGCTAGGATGCATTGGGAAGGTCCCTCCCCAGATGCTAAGCGGAGGCCAAAGCCAAGCTTTTAGGCTTCCTGGCCTCCAAATCCATGAGCCGAACAAGCTTCTTTTCTCAGTTGTCCGGTCGCAGGCATTTTGTTCTAGCAACAGAAAATGATCTAAGCACGTAACCAAAGATGTGCCTGGTGCTTTGTCCAAGCCGCGGCCCTGAGCATCTGTCAACCTGCCCTGGAGGTGGGGAGGCAGGGGTAGATGAGGTGTTCAGCAGCTGAGAGAGACATCAACGCCAGCACGAGGCATATGGTGACGAGGACGGCCAGGGTGCGCACGGCGGGGGTTCCCAGCCTAGTTTGAGGAAGGGGTCTGAAAGGATTCACACAGGGAGGGGGAGCTAAGCTGAGGGACTCAGGGCTCTGGCCACTCTGCAGGAACAGCACGTCCAATGGGGATCTGCCTGGCCAGTTCCCCCGGGGCCAGAGGCAGAGGGCACGGCTGGGAGGTGAAGCTGGGGAGGCGGGAAGGAGCGGTAGGGACCCTTGTCGAGGTTCTAATAGGGAACTTAGACCTTCCAGAAAGCTTCTGGAGGACACTGAATAGCTTGGCAGCATCAGACTTAAATCGTAGAGAACTTTCCTGCTGAGAAGCAAGTGGAGGCACAAGGGAGGGGCCCGTTTAGCAGGGCCAGCGGTGGGGGCATCTCAGCCCTTCATGGGTGTGTCATCCGCACGCTGGAGAAGCTTGGGCCTCTCCTCTTTGGAGAAACAGGGCCATGGTCCCCCTTGGTGGGGAGAATGAGTCACACTGTAGGTGGCTTCCAGGAGTCAGGTGAGCCGGCTACTGGTTTCCTGAGGCCATCACTGAAGTCCAGGCAGCTGGTGCTAACAGAGCCCAGAACCTGTGGACATGAACCCCACACATTGCCTAGGTCATGGCTTTGGGCAGGAGGCCATGAGGGAGGGATACAGGCGCCACAATGCAGATACCCACCGTGGGGCAGATAAGCTGGCCTCAGGGCATTCCACTGATATCAGGAGGAAGCAAGAGCAGGACAAGTGACAGCCCTGCTAATGGGTGCCACCTGGTAACCTTTTGGTGATAATGGTGTCAGACACAAGTGCAGACCTGCGGTGGCAGGAAACACCCCCAACACCCCACGTTTACAGAGCAGTCTTCTCAGCAAGGGTTCAGAGTGCAAAGTGCTCTCATTGATGTGGGGGTGGGGGGTGGGGGGTGGGGGGGATGCTCTGCAGGATCGGGGCCTGGGCAGCACAGCACCCCACGTTCACCGCACCTGCTTCCTTCCTGTGCCCCCCTTCCTTCCTGTGCTTCCACTTCTTGGAGTCCTCCCCTGGCCAGGCTGTGCCAATGTCCTTATGGTGGCCTCAGGGCCCTGTGGGGTTGGCCCTGTGCTGGTTCTCATTGTGGTCCTTGCTGGCTTTCCTCCAGCTACCCTGGCTTCCTTGCCTCTTTACACTATACCAGACACATCCCGCCCTGAGGGACCTTGTACCTGGGCTGTTGTGCCTGCAACTCTTCCCACATCCCCCTCCTCCCTACCGCTTCTCCTCCCCCTTCACCACCTCCTCTGGCCCTTTCCCTCCACTAAGCCTTGCTGTGTTTGTTGGTTCAGAGAGTTGCTCTTCTTCACTTATCCTTCCATGTCCTAATCCCAGAATCCTAAACAGGCTGGACAGACTAATTCACACTACAGTGTAAATGGCTGCCATGAAATGGTTTAAGCTAGATATCTCTAGGACACCTTTATAAGAAGTACTTTAATCCAAAAGATGGGTGTAACAGGAACCCTTGGAAGATACTGTGGGTGGGGGTGGAGGCAATTTTTTTTGGCTGGGTTGGGGAGGGATGGAGATTCCCAGCAGGGCTATCTGTTCCACCTACATGTGAATTTAGCCCTCCTGCTCTGAAGGAGATATTTTCTGTGCCTTGTATACCATAAAAATTCGGAAGTCAAGGAGCAATGAGAGTCCACGCTCAGCCTCTGTGTCTCCTCCCACACGTCCTTCCTAGAGGGTGGGCACCCAGGGCTGCTGCCCTAAGAGCCCAGAATAACCTGGCACCATCCCAGAGGTCATCGCCTCCACCAAGGACTGGAGGATGGAACAGTCCATGCCCTGTGGCAGCAGGTTTTCCACCCAGCACCTGATAAGCTGGAGCCGAGCTTAACAAAAAGCCCATCAGCTGGGCCACGGTTTCAGGAATAAGATGTCCCTATCGGTCCCCAGCGGAGGGTGGTGGAGACGTTGCTGGGTTAATGCATTGCTGGCCTGGACCCAGGCTCTGGCTGCCCATTCCTCTCAAATTCCTCTGTAATCAGCTAAATTAGCCCATTGCTAGCGCAGCTCATCAAGGAGCAGCTGGGAGGATGGATTGATGGACGGTCACCTTTTCAAGGAGCTCCGGACTGGGGGATAAATGGCCCATTTACTCATGAGGTTGCAATTGAGTGTTTTCCTTAGGTCAATAGTGTTTCACTTCCTGCCCTTGCTCCTCCTGGTGCTGGGCAGAAAGAGGCCCATGCCACATCAGCGCTGATAGCCTTCCCCAGCCTTGAGTGCAAAGCCCTGCTCAACCCGCTCCCTGCTGCCCGAGCTGTGCACCCACCCATCAGGAGCGAGGACCCTTGAACCAAAGTACCAAAGACAACGGCAGAGGATTCTCCTATGGGGCCCAGGAGCTGCTGACACTCAGGTCCCCACAGGGTCTCTCAGACTGTAGGACCCTCTGCCATTATTCTATTTACACCAGGAACATCCGCCGGGGAATGACTCCAGTATCAAAGTGAATTCTTGGGAATTTACCCATCAGACACAGAGGCTGAGTGATTCCAGGGGCCGTGTCTCATAGCTGCCGGTTTTGATGTCAGGCAGGGGACCCACAAGGACATCCAGCTGGTTGTCGGGGATGAGGCAGGTCCCAAGTGAACCCGCGCTGTGGGTATGGGTACCCGTGACCTAGAAGGACATTCCCAATGATAGCTCAAGACTGGGGTTAAAAGTGGCTGTTTGCAAACACCTTGGGTAGGAGCCACCATGATGCTCACTGGAACATCACAAGGTGGGACGAAGATGGCTTCCTGAAGACGAAGGTGCAGGAGGGACTTTGGGAATCAAATGGTTTCGTGATGCTTGAGAATGGGAGGAAGTGGGGTTTGGAATCGACATTATTTTACATCACGGGAGTGTGACTTCAAAGCATGCATCGAAGGGCAAGCGTGCGTCACATAGGAGAAGAGAACATCAGGCCCCTTCACCTCCTCCCTCCCTCGAGCCGTGGGGTCATCCGATCCTGTATGGCCCCACACAGACAGCATCTGGGGTCCCCCCGAAGCCATGGGGTGCTTTTAGGAGAGACGCAGGGTCGTTTTTCTAGTGGTCTTAGATTTAAGTGTTTTTAAACTTTTCTCCTGTTTTGAACACATCAGGGAAGCAAGAACGGACACAACAACGAGAAACCAAAGGCGCATCAGAGTGGATTCTGCTGGGAGGCGCTGCCTGTGGAAGAGACCCACAGCCAAGGGCCCCGTGGCCCAGGATGGGTGGTGATGCGCACTCCACAGCATCCTCTTGGGGGACTCAAGCGTGCTGGACATATCAAAGGCTCTGATAAGTCCTGCTTCAAGGGAGAGCTACTGAATAAAACTCATGTGACCCAGGACAACCTGAAACCACGAGAGCTCAGAACCTCTGTCTTAAACAGAGCCCTTATTTCTATCATACAAAAAAAAAAAAAAAAGGTATCCCAGCAACAATTTGGGAAACACTAAATCAAGGTTATCATGAAAATTTCAAGGTGGGGGTGTGTGTTCCAGAATATGAAATTTGAACAACTCTTTCATATTGTTTGGACAGAACATCTATGTACTTAATTGTCCATAGTGAGAATGCATCTCCTGGGGTTGGGGATGTAGCTCAGTGGCAGAGCACTTGTCTGGCATGTGTGAGGTCCTGGGTTCAATCCCCAGTTCTGCCCCCACCCCTCAAACTTGCCCCCTCCAAAAAAGAAGAATGCACCGTCTTCTTCCTGGGACAAAATACGCGTGTTGTTACCGTGTCCATGGAAGGCTTAGATTTTGCAGCCTGGTAGACTTGGAATCAGGTTCCGGCTTTGCTAGGAGAGTAAATACCTCAGGCTGGCTGAGCCACCTCTATGAAAGGGTGATCAATCGCGACGTCCCCATGAGATGACACAGAAGTATCCGGCGCGGTTGAGTGGCTTGTGCCCAGGAAATGGCTGCTCCCGCAGTTACCTCTCTCTTCACCGCTCCCAAAAGGCCCAGGTTCATCTCTTTATCCTCCTCAAACTGAACTGGGGGAATAAAAACAGGAATATGGGAATTATTGAATTAGGGAAGACTTCATTGCTAACGGGTGTCTCAGGAGAACACCAGTGACCTCGCCGATTCCCACCCGAGAGCCGCAGGGAGACTTAGTCTCCTGCCCTCATCCTGCCCGGGATGACAGCCCCGAGGGCGGCAGCATCCAGCTGGCCAGCAGGAACTGAGGCTCTTGGAAATTTCTGGGTTCGTGTGGCTTCTTTCGGGACAGCTGTCAGCTTCATTCAAATCCTCCACATTGTGTTCTCACGTAGTAGAAATTCAAATATGGTTTAAGCGGCTGGTGTGGACAGTGGAAATCTCCCCTCCATCAGTGTCACCCTGCACAGGTGGTTGCTGGTGAAGGGTGGCGGGTGTTCCCAGGTACCTCTTCCGTGGAACAAGATGTGTGTGTATGTGTGTGTGTGCGTGCGTGTGCACGCACATGTTTAAAACAGGAAGAGGCGGGGAGAAGGTGGGGGGAAGGATCAATTTATTTAGTTTTTCACCTGGTCTTTGTTGCTCCGACACTTAGTTGTGTCTGTGGTGCTGGGGTTCGAACCCGGGTCTCTGCGCATGCCTGGCAAGTCCAGCAACTGCTGAGCCACCACTCCAGCTCCAGCTCTACGATGTGTTTTTGAGTGCTGCGTATGCACCAGGCAAGGGGAAAATTGGTGGTGCGCATGATCTCATTTCACCCTCGCCATCCACGACAGGTGGAGTAGCGAAGAGGACTTCTCTTTCCCTGTTATTGTGCCGATGACGTGACGGGGATCTGGAGGTGTTATGAAAATCTCAAGTCGCTTGCCTAGCTCTTAGTGGAGCTGAGATGTGAATTCTACCCACATCACATCTTGGTTATGAATGCGCGCATGCACACATGCACACACATGCGCACACACGCATGCACGCACACACACGCATGCACACATGCACACACACAGCACACACATGCACATACACACACACATGCACACACGCACATGCACACACATGCACACACATGCATGCACACACACATGCACACAATCACGGAACAGCATTCTCTTTTCCCTGACTGGGCATCTCGCCTTTCTCCCTTGGCAATGCATCATGATCACCCTTCCTTCACAGCACCTCTCGCTCCAGTTCATTCTTTTTGTCCGACGTGCGGATTCCATTACAGGTTGGACATCATTTATTTTACCAGGTCCACGCTGATGGACATTTGTGACTCTTACCCGTCCCTCCTGGGTCCGGAAGGGTTGGGCTTTCCTCCAGCTCTTGGACTCAGAAGAGGAGAATCAGAGTAGTGTTTCCATCAATCTCAGCTGTGTGGTCTTTAAAAATACATAACCCCAAAAGTAAGTCTCCATTAAACAAACTTATAAAATATGAATGCGCTGCTTACCCTGCCCGAGAGCACACGGGTCAGGTCCTTGGAACCTGGGAAAGGGGAACCTCTGAGATCTTCCTCCATATATTTATGAGAGGGGACTCACCCTGTCAGGCTTGGGGTCTTGAATCCAATTAAATCGTGATCCTTGAATGGAAAGGACTCCAGTAATTTACCGAACTGTGAACAGGAGCCAAATAATGTGCCTGAGTGTGTGTGTGTGTGTGTGTGTGTGTGTGTGTTCATGCTTGCATCAAATCTCACACTGCACTGGGAGAGCCATACTGGTTAGAAAGAACGAGCCCCGCTCTCCTGTCTCCTGCATCGCCCATCCGTCCTCCATCCAGAGACGGCCGCTGGGAACACTTTGGTCTGGAACAATCCAAACATTTTTCCCAGTGGTTGTGCACACTCCACCCACACGCGCATGCCCTGTGCTGTTTGCACCTGACATATGATGAGTACATAAATCTCATAGCTTAGATGATCTTTTATAACTTCTGTTTTTTTTTTCAGTCTAACCAATACATACCTAGGTTCATTTTCTCAGGCTGCCTTCCCCTCATCTTCCCTCTGCGTCAGTGGAGGTCCAAATGATTCCCCTCTTGTAAGTCAGACTGGACAAGGGTCCACCCCAACGACCTCATTCTCACCTAATGACCTCTTCAAAGGCTGTCTCCGAATTGAGCCGCATTCCGATATGCTCAGGGTTAGGACTGCAGTGAATGAGGGTGTTTTTATTGGGGTGTGTGCGTTGTGGATACAACTCCATCTGTAACATCTGCTACTAATCTGGGTCAAAACAGGGACATGAGGATTTCTTCCGAGCCAGGATCACAGATAACGTTTCATAGGGATTCATTCTCATGAGCTGTGGTGGCCTGAGAGGCTCCGCATTGTGAAGGGTTCTGAGTTCCATCTGAGCACCGTGGGAAAGACTGAGGTGGCATCAGTTGTGGGCTGAAGCCTGGGGACTGGTGACACTCATGTGGCTGTCTTTTGACCGAGCCCAGCTTGGGCTGACCTGCTTCATGATTTGGCTTTAGCGCATTGCATCACAGAGAGCCGAGTGTCATGTGGTGGCCACAGCTGGAAATTAGCCTTGCCCACATGGCTTCTCCCTTTCTGACTACTAGGAGCAGACCCAGCAAAGGGCAGCTGGCCCTTCCTGGTGACGGTGATGGCTGAGTTCATGTGGCTGACACCACGAGCCTCAGAGTTCAGCTCGGAGGCACCAGCTGCGACGGCTGGACCGGGTGTTCCACGCTCGGATGTGGCCACAGTGGCTGGGCTTTCTTCTGCTTGTGGAACTGGCGAATCAACTCCAGCATCCTTCCCTAGCTTACCATTTCTGCACGAACAGTCATATCAGCTTATCAATGGGGTTTGATTGTATTTTCCACTGATTTTAGGGTTGAACAAGAAAAGACTTATGGAAAAAATCTTCCTCTCTCATGCATCTATTCACCTCACACCTTAGCTACCTGAGCACATGCTGTTCAGCGCTGGATGTACAAGTCACGATAGCTCTTTTTTTTTTTATATATAAAGAGAGAAGGACAGTGAGAGAGAGGGAGACTCAATTTTTATTGAGTTTTTCACATGGCTTTCATTGCTCTGACACTTAGTTGTGTACGTGGAGCTGGGGTTTGAACTCATGTACTGGCGCATGCCAGGCAAGCGCCGTAACCGCCAAGCCACTGCTCCATCCCTAGCTCATTCTTCTTATTCCCCTTCTCATTAGTCTTCTTCCTTCCCTTTTATGTAGAAATGTCCCCATCCAGAAGATGCTGGAAGACGCAGGAATGGGGAAGAGAAGCAGAGAGATGGTTGCCTAGAGAAGGTCTCAGGTATCAGATTCCTGTCCCTCATGGCACAGGTGGTAAAGTGGAGGATGAAAGAAGTTAAATAATTTGTCAAGGTCATTTAAGTTGCTGATGGCAGAGGGTGAGTCTGGAACCAGATGTCCTTCTTCCTGGCTCAGTTTCATCCTTTGCAGCCCCCAAATTCACTCTTTTGGTTTTCTGGAGCCTTCGAGGAAGGAATCAGGTCCCTTGTCATGAGTGTTTGTAATCCAGGGTTACATTGGAATTGCTGCGTTTCAGGGAAGTTGCTAGACATTTGCTGGAATGCTTCCAAAGAGTCTTTCAAAAGAGAGAAATTAGGGCTGGAGCTGTGGCTCAGTGATATTGAGCTTGCCAGGCAAGCACGAGGACCCAGGTTCGAACCCCAGCACCACATACACAACTAAGTGTCAGAGCAACAAAACCCGGATTAAAAAAACTAAATAAAATTGACTTTTACAAAAAGAAAGAGAGGAGAGAGAGAGAGAGAGAGAGAGAGAGATTAACCCTGCATATGAGGACACCTGTTTCACCCCATCTCTGTTCTTACTGGATGCAGCCACTCACAGCAACAACCACCACTGAAACAAAACCACATTAATTTGATGGGAAGAAAAAAATGTGAAGCACGATTGTTTCAGTTTTTCCCTTGACTTACTGTGTATTTGATGTGTTAATGGCCTTTATTCTGTTCTGAGTTTCCTGTTCGTGTTTCTTCTCTCATTTTCTTATCAAAGGGCTTCCGTGTTTTTGTGTATTAGTGAGCATTCTTTACATAGAACTAACAAGAACTGAGAGTAGAATTAAAACGTTAACTTTATGGATGCTGCAGATATTTTATCATGAATTTTTGCACGTGATTAAGGGGCATTGCTATTTTTAATCTTTTCAACCTCAGTGTTTATTCCACCAACTCACTTCCTCCTAAATTATGTGTATCTTGCTTTTTTTTTTTTTTTGATTAAACCCCTTGGAGCTTTGTCTGTCTTTTTGTTTTGCATTTTTATAATCCAAATTCATGATCTCTCCTTTTCCTTTTGTTCTTTTGTACTTTGTTTTGCTGTTCTTTTCTACTTCCTGAATCGATACTCAGTGTATCTATTTGTATCCTTTGAAGTATAATAACAGTAGCATTTAATACTATGACTTTTGCTTCTGATTACAGCTTTGGGCACTTCCTCTGTGATTTTTAGAATACGCAGCATTCCCATTATTGTTATTTTCTTTGTTGTAATGATTGGTTTCAATTGTTCCTTTGTCTCAAGTTATTTGGGAGAGCACTCTGACATTTCTAACGGGTCGAGACTTTGGAAAACATTTTTTTATTCTGTTAAAAAGGTAACGTCTAGTTTTGTCACCACGTGGCTGGAGAAAATGGGTTTTCAGCAACTTCTCACTCTTTGACACCTTGAGCTCAGATGCTCCTGGGTTGGAGAGAGACCCCAGAAGGTCCTTGCTCTTTGGGAGGCTTAAAGCCGGAAGGGCACCTGATCCTGGATGGAGTCGGAACATTTGACATGTCTGGAAGTTTCCTGCTTGCAGCTCTGATGTGGATTATAATGATGGCCACTGAGAAATCAAGGGTTTGAAGGACAGTCGCAGAATCCACTCTTACCCCTGTTGCACTTTTTAGAGCTGGAAGATACTTGGTGTCCCCAGAGGCAAAATTTTCTCTTATTAGGTAGATGAATGTCTGAATGATGCGGAATATAATGTTCCCTGTCTACCGGGATCTAGGATCTGAGGCTGCACGTGTTTCTCTATCCAGAGTCTCGGAGAGGAGGCTGCTTCCTCCGGACTTCGTGGCTTGTGCTGGGTTCCTGCTAGACCCTAAGCAGACTGTTGGTCCAGCTGATTACAGACACACTTCCACTTGTGTCTCAGAAGGGAGCCTGGCCAGTTAGCTGAAACTACCGACTGGATTCCCTGGAAATGCTTGCTGAACCATGGATTTTCATTTGATAAAAATAAAAAAAAAGTGTTGTTCATTATAGAGTCTGCTAGAAATCAGGCTAAGGGGAGCCTTTTATTTCCATATGGATTACGTTAAGGTGTATGTGCGTGTATGTGTGTGGATGTGTACACATGCATAAGAAAGAGAAATGGCCCTATTATAGGAAGCCTCATTAGAGAGGCCTGGAAAGGGTTAGTTCATTTGCAGACTATACATCTTAATCTCCCTGCACAGCATACTAACCTGGAAAGGGGAGAATCTACGGCCAGAGAGACCCTGGCTTCCTTCCAAGTCCTGGATCAAGTAGACCTGACCTTTCCCCGCCGGCTCCCCCTCATTAGCACCATATATGAACACAGGGAAATCATTCTCCCAAGGGGTCCCAGGATTGCAGAGCGTGGAAACCAGTTCAGAGACCCAAGCCCCCCGCTCGGCCGCTGTTCATTTGCTGGCAGGTGTTCTGGGGCTCGGACCCTTGCAGTGGGAGCCACCGTCGGGAGCACATTAGAGCTCCAAGCGGTGCTGATAGGTGGCACAACCGTTCGCCTGCTGCTGGCTGGTTCCCATCTGGGCTAACAGCTTCCAACTGGCCTCATTATTGGAGAAACTGGAGGCCTTTGGATAAAGCCTTCCGCCCATCTTGCACACAACCGCCAGCCCCTTACGCATCACATCTCAACACTGAGGAGTAGAAATTGGCGGGCATGAGCTGACTTCTGCCATGTGATAGGGTCACTTATGTTTCCAAGCCTCAGTTTCCCCATGTGAAGGGGTGTCAGCGGTGCGTATGTGGTTGTGAGGGGTAGAAATAGCAATTCCACTTATTTCTTAGTTCCGTAGGATTAAGAAGGCAACGAAGAAGCTTTTATTTTATCCATTTTTAATCTTACAGTGGTGTCAAGCTTCAGGCTGCCACTTCCAGACAGAAACCCCGAACGTTGCTCATTTCCCTCCCCGCTGTGTCCCTTGTCCTGGGCAGTGCCTCACCTCTCTCCTTGGTCCCCTTCTTTTTCTCCCCACCTACACACTCTGGGCTTGATCACTGACCCTGTGGATCCCCAAAGCGCAGCCCATGGGCCAGTTCCAGTGGCCCTGAGAGTGCTTAACAGAAATGCGGAGTCCCAGGCATGCCCTGCTCTATGGTGTGGGGCCCTGCCCTTTAGCAAGGTCCCAGAGGCATCAGCCAGCATGGAGAGGTCATATGTGTGGCTTCTGGGGACTCCTGTCCACATGAGTGCATTCAGGACCCCCTTTCTGCAGAGATTTTGCTCTGGGGATTCCCAAGAAGAGAAAGGGGTAAGGAATGTGCCAACCCTAAAAATTTGGACACAAATTTTTAAGGGAATCGTGTCCTGGACACACAGTGTTCTACCCCTGTCAGGGCCCTTTCAAGTTTTCTGATTACATCAAGGAGGGAGATTGTAGTGGAGGCTGATCTGTCCTTAGCACCTCATGAAGGATATCTGGGTCCACAGGCAGAGGGAGATTGCTGCCCAAGACAAGGCCAAAGATGTTCCTGGGAACCTCGGAGAGTTAAACCCAGGAGAAGGAGGAGAGTGTGAGGTTGAGTCCCTCAGATGCTTTCCAAACTGTCTGGTTCTCCATTTAAAAGTAAGCTTCCTGAGAGACAAAGCTTGTATTCAATTTCACTACATATGCCCCCTCAGCCCCCATCCCTGAGGGATTCACAGTGTGTGCTGAACCGTTTGTTGCCCTGACCCGCATTGCAGTATGCTACAGTGGGAAGGTGTCACCGAGGTAATCACTGGTAATAAAGACATTGCAAACATGCCCCTGCTTCCCATGCCTGTGCCCAGGGCAGACATCACTAATCCATCCCTGCACTCTTCCACTGAGCTCAGATCTGGGCAGAGCATCATACACCATGGCCCAGTGATCAGAGTGATTAGGCTGGTGCTGGCACAGGGTGGCCAAAGTGCAGAGCTCTTGGATGCCAAGGGTGCTGTCCGGTGGGTCTGTTCTGAGGAAGCCAGCAGAATGCAGCCACAGTTAAGCACTGGTGATGGGGATGGACCTGATGAGATAAAATCACTTTACTCCTTTTGAGAGAGAAAAGACTCCTCAACTGTGGAATTGGAGACAAAGATGCTTGCAAATCATGTTTCTTCAGCAGAGACGTCACTCCTGGAATGTGTTCTTTTGCAGTTCTAGCATCCTTCATACCTGTTTTCTTGGAGCAAACCCTAGACAGATCTGGGGGTTGGGGAGGCTAGAGGGCACCTAGCATTTGACCAATCAGCACCCTCCATCCTGCTGGCCTCCGGGATTGGTTCAACAGCAAGTAGGGGACCAATCAAATCACTCCATTCCTCTGGCCTCCTGATTGGCTCAGAGAAGGGCAGGTACCCCAAGCCAGGTTTGTGAGTCCTGGGTTCAGCTCAGGTTTGGAGAGGGACAAACACGGGACGTTTGTGTGTGATGAATTTTCCTTCTTTCCTGCTTTTCTTCCTTGCTTCCGTACTAAAGCAGTGAATAAGCAATATGATGGCTACAAAGGGGACAGGGAGGGGCTGGAGCGCTGGCTCAGCAGTTGCAGAGCTTGCCTGGCATGCGTGGGGGCCTGGGTTCGAACCCAAGCACCATGAACATAGCTAAGTGTCAGGGAAACAAAGAGATGCAAAACTAACTTGATTCTCTCCGTATTAAAAAGAGAGAGAGAGAGAGAGAGAGACCGAGAGTGGCGAGCAGTGGGTGCCCGTGCTCCCTGACAGCCCTACCAAGGCACCTGGGCCATTTGGTGGATTTGGTGGTCTCGGTAGAGAGATGCTTGCTGGGCCCGGGACGCCCTTCCCTTTACGATCTGCTCGTCAGCGTGTCCGCAGCAGCATGTCCTACGTGTAAGGTGGTAGCTCTCACTCAGAAGCCATGTCACCAAACCTGAGGTCCCAGGCCTTGAACTCAGCGCAGCCAAAGTGCTGTCATCTGCCTCTTTCCTCCGGGGCCTTTCTGCGGGCAGGACCAGTCCTGCCTTTTCCTCCCAGGCTGCGGAGTCATCAGACCCATGAGGACTTGCTGGGCTGTAGGAGGAGAAGCGCTCTGGGTCTGCTGGGGCTGTGATTGGGAGGATGAGAAGCCTAGAGCCGCTGTGGGAACTCCAGAGAGAATTTTCCTGAGGACGACTGCAAATAGCTCCAAGATAAGGGGAGGGTGGGCAAAAGAGGTGGGCATGAGCCCTAATGATGTCATTAGTAAGGAGGCAAAAAGAAGGGGGGATAGAAAAAGAGAGAAAGAAAAGAGAAAGGCACAGAAAGAAAAACAGATTTAAAAGGGGCAGAGGAGATATGCCAGCCTTTTCCCACTGGCACCTGCTGAGCCTGGCATGCTGCTGCCCCTGAAGGGGAAGGTGCTATGCCCACCTCACCTCTCACCGCAGAGGAAAACCTACTCCCCTCAGGGCGCTGGTGGCCTGCAGGTCAACCGACTTCCTCTGGAGCCACCCTTGGGTCACCAGGGGTGCTACACTCCACGTTTTTAATTTGGGAGGCTCAGTTTTTGAATAAGCTGCGTTGATAAAGTCCGGGACTGGATGATCCCAGACAAGTGGGCCAAAGTTTTGGGGGAGGCCGAGGGTTTTCTGCATAACGTCACCTTTAGCACCACGCCCAGGATGCAAAGACCAGGCAGAGAAACCAGCCTGACCCCACCACGATTTCAGGATGAGGTCACCAGTGACTAGACACTGGCACCTCCTAGGCACTGAGAGGTGTTCCCGCTGTGGGTCCAGGAGCAGGAGGATTCCGCCCAAGGCTGGCCAGGCCTCTTTAAAGGGGCCACAGAAAGGCAAAGAAAGACAACGACAGTGGGATTTGACCTATGGAAGAGGACTTAGAAAGTATAACTAAACATGAGGAAGAATCCTGAAATTCAAAAAATCTGAAAAACTGATAAAATGCAAGTAAAGTCTAGATTATTTGGTTACACTGTCCCAATGTGACTTTGCTGGTTCGGACAACTACTATGGTCAATTAAGATGTCCATGAAAGGAGAAACGGAGTAAAAACTATGCAGGGAAATGTCTCTGCTATTGTTAGAATGGTTTTATAAGCCTAAAGGTATTTAGGAATAAGAAGGTAAATTAAAAAAGAAACTGTCATGGGACTGGAGCAGTGGCTCGGCAGTTAATGGTGCTTGCCCGGCATATGCGAGTACGCGAGTTCAAACCCCAGCACCATGCATGCAAGGAAGTCTCAGAGCAACGAAGGCCACATGAAAAACTAAATAAAGATTGTTTCTCTCTTAAAAAAAAGAGAAAGAAACTGTCATTGCATCTTCATTTATTAGAAAGATGTGGACAAATGGCATTTTTATATGCTGCCAGGGAGCAGGTAATAAATGGATACACAGATTTGGTGGACAGGGAAACCCACTGAGACCCTTACATGTGTGACTTTGTTTTGACTTGAAATGGGTGTAACAAAATAATATGCACAGTCTAATATTGTTTATCTAAAAAGAAAAATGTCTTATATAAGTGCACGCTGGTGATCCCAGAGGCTTGAGAAGGCCGAGGCAGGAGGGGAGAGTTCGAGGCCAGACTTGGTAACTTGGGAGACCCTGCCCCCCCCCCCGCCCTGCCAAAAAAAAAAGAAAGAAAAAGGGCTGGGGGTGTGGCTTAGTGGTAGAGCATCCCTGGGTTAGATCCCCAGTAGCACAAAAAGAAGGCTGAAAGACACATCAAACTGGTGACTGTATCACGGTGGCAAGGGGGTGGGGGGCACCTTTCCGTCTTCTTATTAAATTTTCACAATCATAGAATGCTGTGGGGAAAGGAAGATGTGGGACTTTTTGAGAAGTGGAGGCACAGAGGCCAGTTTCAGGCATGGGGCTCATCTGTCTCACCCCTAGGGAGGCCCTTGTCCCAGTCTAGGCTTGGGGTTTACAAGGGTTTCCCAGGGGACGGGAAGTTAGACAAGGTCTGGACGATGCAGAGGAGTAAACTGTGGAGAATCCCCAGGAGGAGGGAGCAGCAGCTGGCACAAAGACTCTGGGGTGGGCTGGAGTGCTGAGGCCAGGGGGCAGCAGGTGGAGGTTGGGCCCGGAGAGGTGACACTGTGGGGGAGACTGGTGGGTCTGGATTTCATTCTGGGGTAGACAGTGAAGGAGGGAAGGGCACTGGAGGATGAAATGCACACGGAGAAGCTTTCTGTCCCCTCGGGAATGCCGGGACGCCCTTGAACCTCCTCCCGCCTCACCTCATCAGAGACACACCTGAGCTCGGGAATTCCCACACAAGGCCTGAGTTATGGCCAGGTAAACAGGGGTGGCCTTCCAGCTCCCCAGGATCGCATGAGCCATGGAGAGGTGGGCGCAGGGGAGGGAGGAGCAATCAGGAGCTGCAGGGGTCTCCACAGCTTCCTTCAGGGAAAGGGCCAGCCAGTCAGGAGGGCGAGGCGGTGATGTGGCCAAGGAGAGGTGGCAGTGAGCTTGGCTCACATCCCGGCCACGTCCCAGCTGTGGGACTGTGAGTGCGCCACTGAACATGTCTTAAGCCTCAGTTTCTTCCCCTAAAAATGGGTGTAAGAGGAGAGGCCCCCGGAAGAGCATGAGTAAACTAATGGACATGCTCAGGTGCGGAACATGACCACTGGTGCTTGGTGCCCCCAGCTGCCCCCTGGCCAGGGAGGGCAGCTTCCTCTCAGAAAAAACCCCATGCGCGCAGCAGGCTGCAGTTCATGGCAGTGCCACAGTGGTGGTGGTGCTCATGTCTGGTGTCTAAGCATCCTCCCTATTTCTACCACAGAAGATTTGGAGCACGTCCTTTTAGTCTGAGGCATGGAGGAGGAAAGTGTCTTCATTTGTGGTTGAATGTGGCTTCTGATCCCACTGGCGTGGAGTGGAGTTCCCTTCTCAGCCTGCTGTCCTTAAAGTTCTCTCCCCACCCACACCCATGTCTTGGCTGGGCTGTGCTCCCACCCCCGCCACCCATTCCTTTTTATTAAGTTCAAATTCTGCTAATTCTTAGGTCTAGCTTCAATCACACCACCTCCTGGAAGTCTCCTCTGAATGTCCTATTTATCTGTGCTGTGTATGAAGCCTTGCCTTTGTTCTTTGGTATTAGTTATGTAGTCTTATTTCTACTACTGAATCTTTCAAGGCAGAGAGGTGAACCCTTCCTCATTATTGCAAAATGGCTGCATGGATTCCAGACCTTTCACATCCTTTCAGCCTCATTCCCGGAGGAAAAGAGATCTTTGAGTTTCATTGGCCTGATTTGGGTAAGATTTTACCTATGAACCCATTGTGGTACCCAGGATGGTTTGATGAATTTAGATCAGACATCGGCAATTTTCTTTGGAGTACCAGAAAATAAAAACTTTAAGCCATGAACCATTTGGTGCATCTTGCACCTACTGAACTCCACTTTTAGAGAATGAAACATGTTACAGATGATACGTAAATGAACTTGCATGACTCTGATTGAATACAACTTTATCTACAAAAGCAGCTGACTGACCCATGGGCTGACTCCTGGCTTGCAACTACTGAATTCCATTCTTGGGGTGAAGGTGAGGTCATCCATGCTTTCCAAACCAGAGGGACTGAGTGTGTGTGGATGGCCCACAAGGAATTGAAGGAAATCCAGGGTACTTGTTTTTTTTTTTTTTTTTTTTTTGATTTTTTTTTTTTTTTTTTTTTTTGCCATGAGAACAGTTCAATGTTGATGGGCAGAAGAGAGGAACTTATTGGCTCCAAGATTCACTGCTAAACAAGGGTCCCTGAGCCATCTGCCTCTTCCAATGCCTGTTAGTGGCGAGAAGAGAACTGGGTTCATCTGCTTAGAGAAGCACTTCCCTCCCCAAGTGCTTTCAGGAGCTCAGCAAGTGAGGGAGCTGGAGCTGGGGGCTCTTATAATTTTATCTTCTCTTTCCAAAGCATTTGTGAAGTTGTGATTTCAGAGTCTTCCTGTGGTGCCGCACCAAGGTAGAAAATACCATTATCCTCATTTTACAAACGATGGCGCTAGCCCTGGGTAAACAGAAGTAGGGGACTTGGAGAAAGAAGCAACACATTGGTAAACACCGGCCACACCAGATTCACCTACATACCTGTTCCCCAGCCCACGGTCACGCAGACATCACAAATCCATCACCGCATTTCTTCCCACTAAACCCCCACGGTGTCCCAGAATCGTTGTCAGAACAGGGCCCCCACTTCTGATCGATCAGAGAGGAATCCCGGGTGCTGTTCTGATTTGACCAAGTAGCGCTTGCGGAATTACCAGCTTGCCCGACACTCCCGTCGCGGGTGCTACTGATCGAGGGTTCGCTGTCCACCCGGGGATGATCATCTCATCTGCTATTTAGAGTTCTAGGTAGTTGTGCAGGGTGCCATGTGCCCTGGTGCCCGTCTCCTCCTGTCTTTCTGGTTTCAGCCTCAGCAGTGGTGGACAGTTCCCTGTGAGCTCAGACCTCCCTGACCCTGAGGCTCCCAAGGACCTGCTCCGGGGTGTTCCTACTCTTGGCCCCGCACTTCCCCTACTGCCTTGAGAACCTGCTGGACGACACCCAAGCTCTCCCTAGCAGTGGAGAGAGGAAGCTGATGGATGCTGGAGCCGCTGAGCAAACACTCCAGCTTCCCCTTCTGCAGGGGCCTGGTTTGGGGAGTAGTCCTGTAAATGGATCAGGAGGTCCCTGGAAAATCAAGACTCTGCTGCCCGGGACAGTGACCTCGGTAATACAGACATAGAAAGGGCTTTTCTTCTGCATTTGCTCAGTCTTGTTGCTTGGGCTCAACTTCTAAATAAATGGCCTGCACACAGGTTCAGGACTGAGGCCTTACTTGAGAAGAACACCCGCTAGAGTGGGAGGGCAGGGAGTTCCCCACGGACACTCAGCTGGGCTTCATGGTTCTGCAGTTCCAAGCCCTTCCTTCCCTACCAGGACTTGAGATCACCAGTGGGCACCGCGACAGGCTGTTCTGGTACACTTACCGCTACATTTGTGCTGGTGAAAGAAACTGATTGGATCTGACAGAGAGGAGGTGAGCTAATTTTCTTGCTTGAAAAAAGGCTTTATTCTTGGTAATCCCAGTTAGGGACACT
Organism: Aplodontia rufa; assembly: GCA_004027875.1. Classification (NCBI taxonomy): domain Eukaryota; kingdom Metazoa; phylum Chordata; class Mammalia; order Rodentia; family Aplodontiidae; genus Aplodontia; species Aplodontia rufa. The sequence goes on along the minus strand of PVKS010022174.1, from coordinate 6,843 downwards.
CATGCTCACCAAGGGAAGTGCCACCAATGTCGCCAAGTCCACTGAATGGGATCTCAGAAGAAGGGCTAGGCGGGAGCAAGCATTTCAAATCCCACAGATGGGGACAGCCATCAGGAGTCCCATTGCCTTTTATGTTAGCAGTTTTAACCCAGGCTGATTCGTAGACTCAGAGAAGGGTAGAGGGTGTGGCAGAGTGGGGTTCTTAAAGGCTTCGTGGGAAGTGAACAGCTGGACCAAAGTCGAAAGCTTGGCCTTTTGCTGATGCCCTTCTTCAGTGGTCAATAGATTTCCACTGGCCAAGTCTCGTGAAGTGGCACAGGGACCTCAGCCTGTGGAAGTGGCTGTCACTCACACACATGCACCCAGCCCATTCTGAGCTTCTTACCTGCCCAGTTGGATAGACCCTGGGAAGTGGGTGGAAACTGGTCAACGCCAAATCAAAAATTCAAGGGAAGTGGTCACTCGGAAAGTTTCTCATCCCGAGGCTGAAGCTTGACATTTGCTGATTTCTCAGGATGAAAACCACACCCCGAAGTGGGAGATGGATCCTTTTCCTAACCCTGCTTCGGTTGCTATCTTCCTAACGTACACTAAAAGGAAAGCGGGTGGGAGATGGCATTCGGGGCAGAGTGGCCAGCAGATAGCTGGCCCTGCCGGCCTGCAGTGCCTTATCCCCTGGACCGAGGAGGGCCCTGCATGGTAGAGGAACAGTGATGTGTCTTCAGCCCACGAAGGAGCTATCCAAAGGCACATGCACCTGCTCCTAGGCTTTCTTGGGGCCCATTCTCAAGACTAATCAGAGGGCTGGGACCTTGGCTCAGTGGTTGGAGCACTTGCCTGGCATGCGTGAGGACCCAGGTTCAAACCCCAGCAGCACATACGCAGCTAAGTGTTGGAGAAACAAAGGCCAGATGGAAAGATAAATAAAACTGATTCTCTTTCTCTCTCTCTCTCCTCTTTTTTTTGAAAGACTAATCAGGGACAGTGCTGATTATTCCTTCTGTGTCCCCTTCCCCATTCTCTGCCTTTCTCAGTGACCACTTCCTGTTGGGTTTTGGCAGTGGAAGGTACCAGCAGCCTGGAGGGTGAGGGGGATATGCACTGCCCCTCTTCTCCCCCTGCCTTTCCAGGATCTTGCACAGGCCACCCGCCAAGTGGCCCCACTTGTAGACACACGGCGTTTACCAGGCTCCAGGACTCCATCCGAACTTTGTCCCTGTAAGCCTCAGGAGTGGGACTCCACCAGCCCTCCTGGTTCCCTTAACCTTGCCCTTGCTGCCATGAAAGCGCTCAGGTGAACTCAGCTGCCTCCTGCGGGTCCTTGGCATGGCAAGCGCCCTTCCCCGGCCTCCTGCGCAGGTCCCTATTGAGAACTATAAGTAAGGCAGCTGCCCTGGGGTGGCTGCACTGAAGAGTTCAGGCACTGGAGTGAGACAGACCTGCGTTCAAACACTGATCTTTACCCATCGCTAGCTGCCTGACTCAGCTGCCTTATTTGGAAATGGAGGTAAAACATCGGACCTTGGGATTTTCACGCCAATCAAATTAGATGACGCATCTTACACTTAGCAGGGACCAACCTCAGGATAAGGAACTGATGCATCTGGCTACTTTTGCTGGGATCATCCTCATCCCTGGTTACCTGCACCTCCCTTAGTGAACGTGCGCTCACCTGTCTAATCCACCTCTTCAGCCCTGGTGGCCCCCAGGGTGCTCAAAATGGACTTGTATGATACAAAACTGATGGTGGTGGGGACTACACCACCAGACCAGCCTGCTCCGCGGTCCCCTGGGTGCACAGGAAGACTGCACTTCCCAGTGGACGATGGGGACAGAAGGGATGTACCGCTCTCTTCCAGAGCAGGCTGTAAATCCCAGCGTGACCTCTTAGCTTCTGGGCCAGCAAGCATTTTCTGTAATGATAGGAGCCAACTTTGGCTTTGGGGGCCATGACATCTTTGTCAGGGCTGCTTAACTCCACCACTGCAGGCCAAACGATGCCTCAGATAGGGCGTCAAAGAATGAGCGAGGTTGCGTTCAACGCCACCGATCCAGAGGCTCAGGCTGGATTTGGCGGTGCTCACCTCTGTTTTACGCTCCTTCTTCACTTTCAGGGAGACCCTTGGAGGTCACTGGAGTCCGTTTTGTGCTGCTGTAACACAATTTCACAGACTGGGTAATTTATAAAGAAAAGAAGTATGTTCTTCATGGTTCTGCTTCTGGGCAGTCCAAGAGCATGGAGAGGGTTTTGTGCCAAGGCAAAGTGGTGGAGGGGCGAGGGACCTGGAGCAAGGGGAAGAGGAAGCCACGCTCGTCGCAAGCCCAGGACGGTGGGATTCATCTGTTCGTAAGGGCAGAGACGTTGTGACCCATTTGCTTCTTAAAGGTGCCCACCCTGCTTAGTCCTGTTAAAATGGCAACATTTATCAACATGACATTCGGAGGGGACGTCCCAACCGCGGCTGAGCTCACGTGTGGACACGGGGCCAGGGCTAAGGTGAAGTGGCTTGGGTCTCTGAACGGCTATGGGGAGCAGTGTCCCCTCACCCGACTCCTTCCAGAGTGGACAACATTGTGATGGACACCGGCATTGTGTGAAGCCGTTCTCAGACACCATGGTTGTTCGTGACAGCCTGACTCACACATTGGTGATCCAGGAATGGAAACGTCATCCGTAACTGGAAAGCGCAAAATGGAAGACTCCAATAGATTCCCAGACTGAGCAGTTTGTGCTGCCTCTGTCCCCACCCTCCTGAGCATGACCTCGGCGGGATCCTCTGAGAGCTGACTTCTCTGCATTTGGTGGATGAGGGGCGGAGCTTGAGCACCTGCAGCTGGTAGTGCACCCACCTGGGGCTCCCGTGGAAGCCTCCTCTCTCTCGGCTCAGGGCTGCTCTCCCGGCCTTTACCATTGTGATCCATTGTGGCTCTCGCCGTGTCAGCCTCCGCCAGAAGCACGTTACACACACAACCTCGTCTGAGGCTTGCCCAGTCCAGCCACTTGCCCAAGACCCCTTGATCTATCAGAGCAGGAAGACAAGAGAGAAAGTGCTGCCATCCAAACCAAGCTCCTGGGTAGCAGAGCTAAGATTTGAACCCTGATCACACTACATTGAACGAAAATAAGAATGTTGAGTGGGAGAGAAACCTCAGCTAATTTTAGCTTGATTGAATTTAAAAGCAATTTATAAATCCATTTATTCAAGATGCATTGGTAGATTGCTCACCTGGTGGATAATCCACCTGGGTCAGGTGCTCAGGGAAGAACAGGGCAGGAAATCTACATGGGCTTCTCTCATGTGTGGTCTCAGTCACGTTCAGATTCAGCTCAGGGACAGTCCAGGCTTGAGTCCCTGAAGCTGGGGTAAGGAGCCCAAGATAGCCCCTCTCTCAGTCACTGTAGGGGAAGGTGGTACCTGCACTGAAGGAGGAGGGAAACTCCAGAGGATGGAGAAGGGAACAGTGCACCAAGGAAGAGCAGGAGCAGACTCCAATGTCTGGGGACCGTGGGACACAGACTTGGGGAATAGTAGCGTCATGGATTGGAAGGGGTAGGAACGGGGAGCGGATAACAGAGAGAGACGAAACTGAAGAAGCTGACAATGAGTGGCCTGGTCACTGTTGTTGAGTTCTCTGGACTTGGTCCTGTGGGCACTGGGGAGCCATGGAAGGGCTTAGGTAGAGAGCGTGACACAGTCAAACCTAGGGTTCAGAGAGACGGCTTTGGGGCAGCCTGTGCCTAGAACAGTGTCTGGCACATAGTAGGTACTCAGTAAATATTGGTGAGATAGGTCACTAAATGCATTTTGCTAGGAGAACAAATCAGCTGGCTTCTAATTTATACCGCACTCTTTTCCTTGACCTAGTGATCAACCTGGAACCCATCAGGAAATCAGGGCCATGGCCCCCAGGATGAAGAGTATGTTGAGAGTGAATTTAAAGGTGCTTTTGGGGCTGGAGTGGTGGCTCAGTGGTTACAGAGCTTGCTTGGCATGCACTAGGATGAAGGTTTAAACCCCAGCACCACCTAAACAATGAAGTGTTGGACCAACGAAAGCCACATGAAAAACTAAATAAAATTGATTCTCTCTCTCTCTCTCTCCGTCTTCTCTCTTAAAAAAAAAAGTGCTTTTGGATAGAGGGTTCAAAGCAGGATGACAAGAAGATTGGCATTGTCCCTGTCCTTGCTGCTTCCAAAGGCCTCTGTCCTGCAGGAAGCCACATCCGTCAGACCCCCTCATTGGCATAGCTTGGCCTGTGTAGTAATGAGCGGTTGGATGTCACTAACAACCTGTTCCCAAGTGCGAGGCGCTAGCTCCTGGAGACAGGCAGCCTGCTGGATGGGGATTTTCCTTTTAGGATCAGCGAAGCTTTCCCTAGAACTCAAGGTGCCCATGCGTAGGGAGGTGCCTGGGGAGACCTTGGGTCGCAGTGCCCCCCTTTGACATATCAGAGGGAAAATAAGAGGCAGGGCACTGTGACAAGTGCTGGTGTCCAAACCAACACGGGAGTGTCAGTCTAATGTTGTTTAAAAAAGAAAGAGGGGACGGAGCTGTGGCTCAGCAGCATCACACTTGCTTGGCCTGCGTGAGGACCCAGGTTCAAACCCCAGCAGCATGCACACAACTGAGTGTCAGAGCAACGCAAACCAGATGAAAAACTAAATAAAGTCAATTCTCGCTCCCCTTTAAAAAAAGGAGACTTTCAAGTTACACAGACCTGGGTTCAAGACTTCCGTCTCTGCCACTTACTAATTGAGAGGCAACTCAATTACTTTGTGCCTTGACTCCTCTCCTGAAAAATGGACGGAGCTCTGCTATCTTACTGGGTTGTTATGAGGATGAGATGAGCTGAAGTGGACAAGGAGTGGCGTTGGGTGATGAGCAGCCATGACACCCTGGGGACTCATGCCCAAGGGGCGTGGATGCGTGATCCGCCCTGCGTGTGGATGGGAGCTCAAGCTGGGAAGAGGCAATTAAGGGTCTTTTTAATTCCTTTTTTTTCATATCTGTTTCAAAATTCCAAATAGTAGATGGTGTGTGTGCATGCATGTGAGCGCGTGTGCGTGCGTGTGTGCACACAAGGGAGAGAGCCAGACACAGAGACAGAGGTCACAGAGAATGCAGTGCTGGGCGAGTGACAGGACCTCGGTTCGAGCCCTGGTGGCTTAAGACCTGGGAAGGGCCGGGCCGGAGCTGGGTTCGGCCCACCCCTGGGCTGAGGGCTGCCTCTCTGTTCCTCTCGTCCCCGCTTCCCCGTCTGCAGCGGAGTTTCCGCTCCACGGCTGCGCAGGTGGCCAAGGTCACGCGAAGCTCTAAGCGTCCAGCATCTCAGCCCAGCCCCGGAGGAGGGAGCAAACGCCTGCCCCGCCCCTTCAGACCATAGAAGGGCTCTGATTGGCTAGCCTTGGCTCACATGTCCAGCTCTTGAGCCAATCAGTGGCCGGAAGACGGTTTACTATGCTTTGATTGCGCAGGCTGTCATTGAGGGTTCTGTGATTGGCAGTTCCTTTAGAAGTTAGGGGAGGAGCATCCTGTAAAATCCTGAATATGTGTCAGGGGTGCCTCTAGCAGGAAAAACAAAAATATGAAAAGGTGGAAGGGACTGGGCAGGTAACGGTGATGACGGCATCACCACACACATCCCTTCCCTTTTCTTCCTGCCTCTCATGCCTACTAAGGAGTATGCATGTGTGTATGTGCGTAATGCACTGGTCCTGCCGCGACCTGCTAGAGCTGTGAATAGAGATTGGGGGACAATCTCTGAGTTTTGGGCTCAGACATGTCTGGAATCCAGTTCCAGCTTTCCCCCTTATTGGCTGTGTTACCTTAGGCAAGGTACATAACCTCTCTGAACTTCAGTTACCTCCTATGTAAAATAGAGATCATAAATCTACCATATGTGATGATTGTGAAGTTGAAATAAAAAGCGCTTCAATAAGTGGTAGCTACTATAAGAATAATTACTATTATTATCATAACGATTATTATTAATATTATGAAGACTGATGTGGGCTGATAAAGGGGAAGTTATAAATGGGACTCAGTGTTAGGGTTAAATTCGAGATGATCTAACCCCTTAACTGTGTTTGACAGATGGGGGAAACTGAGGCCCAACAGAAAGCTTGACCTGTGTTGGTGCCATCAGGCTGGCCTGAGGTCTTTGCAGGAGACGGAGCCTGGTGCCGGTGAGCCTTGCCAAGCGCTCTCAGAAATTACGAGGCCACAAAAATGCTCTTTGGCTCGCAGCATCCAAACTGGCCCCACCCACCATGTGCAGCTCCGGCCGCCTCTTCTTGCCCCCGGGCCCTGCACTGCCAGGCTGGGGAGCCTGCATCTACTTCTTGCAATTGCTTTGTGCTGAGAATCATTTAGGATGACGGGGTCTTTCTGTATGGCAGTTGGAGGTTTGAAAAGCCTTGGTTCATGGCCATTCCATGCTACAAGCATGGGACACTTCCTGTTTTCCTTCCTTCCTTCCTTATTTCTCCCTCTTCTTCCTTTCTCCTCTCTCTCCTTTCTGCTTTCCTTGTCTTTCTTCCCTCCCTCCAGCCTCCCTTCTTTCCTCCCCTCTTCTCTTAGGACATTTAAAGGCATAGGGGCTGTGCTAGGCGCTATGCCAAGGGTGGGGTCAAGAAATCATTCCTTTGTACATTTACGCTGTTTCCCAAGTTCATCTTCCACGCCTGGTACTGTGCCAAGGACCCTGGGCACAGTGGGTGCAGCAGGAAGCAGCCCAGACTGAGTTTCTGTTCTTACACAGCTTGCAAGCGTTTCCCCTTCAAGAGCTTGGACTTTCTGTCGGGGCTGAGCATCTTCAGTCCAGAAGGCTGGTGGGGGTGAG